>ML354257.1:349-29174 GCA_005239505.1 Nicotiana paniculata
AATGAGCTCGATTAGTAGAGTAGTACACTACGGGCAAGCCTATGGTGCATCTTTTGTGGCATATGAATACTATTTCTGAGAGCGAGTGAATTCTTTATATCTTAAGTTCCTATGTTCTTAAATTTCATTGTGTGTGGAAGTAACTCTTGAATTTGGTGAGGGCACATGATTCACGAGGGAAAGGTAATGTTGTTGACCTCTAAGTTAGAGTAGTGAGTGGATTGTGAATAAAGCATGGTATATGTGAGTCAACTATTGAGGCGAGGATGTCACACCTCTGTGATTGAAATGTTTTAAAAATTCTTGGTATAACACGTTAAGGGATTTGCTTAATAAGATGTGTTCATGAGTGTAGTTGATTGCTCGAGGACGAGCAAATGTTTAAGTGCGGGGTATTGATGCGTTGCTAGAATTCATGGTTTAACAAGTTATAGGCCTTACATTTTATGTGCGTTAATAATAAAAATAAACTTTATATGTGCATAATGGAGTTTATTTCATGTGTAGGTGAATTGGAGATGAAAACCGAGCTAAATGGATGCAAATACATAAAAAACGCTTAAGAGTCGAAAAGGAAACACCCAGACGTTAGCCGGGCGTTTGGGACCTAAAGCCAGGTTGTCCCTGGCGTTAGTGGGGCGTTTGGCCCCTAAAGCCAGGCTGACCCTGGCGTTAGGTGGGCGTTTGGGCCCTAACGCCAGGCCTGCCCTGGCTTTAAGGGGGCGTTTGAGCCCAAACGCCTGGGTCCCAATGTCCAGTCAATTCCGAGTTTTAAAGAGTTTAAGTGTTTTCCGGTTGGAATAGAAGTCTCCTACACGTTTAGGGTTTGTCCTAAACATATATATAGACCCCAAAAGCACAACTTGAAAGGGAGGAAGCCATTGAAGAAAAGAACAACGTGTGGATTACTACTCAGTGAAGCAAACATTGATTTTCATAGCTTTTACTTATTATTTTGTAATTCAATTATGCAAGTTATTTTAGAATTGGTTCTTATGAATATGAGTAGCTAAGTTTCTTAACCTAGGGTTTTGGTGGAACCCGTTGGGGATAAATTTATTGTGATATTAATATAGTTTTGGTTGATTGATTAATCTCTATTTGTTCAACTACGTTCTTGTTGTAGTTGATTGAAGGGTCCTCAATTAGCTGTTCCTATTTATTATGTATCTACTTGAGAGAGAGTGCATATTTAGGTAGTTGTTTGAACAACATCACTCCCGGAGTATAGACGAAAGTCATAACCGAGGGTTTAGAGGTTGGATTAGAGATAACGATACCTCGGGTGCAATCTAAAGTGAACTGTAATGCAATCTAGCTAGCCTAACTTGAGAACTTGAGAGAGTGCGTCTGGTAAATTATCATAATTACTTAATGGTAGATAGAATGTTCATGATTGATAGAGACAACTAATCAAACTATAAGAAGTATCCGAGAAGGAAGTTCACCAACGGGGGAAACCATAACCTTAGACCTTTTATCATAATTTTTTACAACACATTGTTAGAATTGTTAGTTATTATTATTGTTAGTAGAATTAGTAAAACATCACCAATTTATATTAAAAAGTCTTGAGAGAATAGATTGAGTAAAAGTGGCGTATTCTAAAGCCTTGATGGATACGTAAATTCCCTGTGGGATCGACTTTGGGCATAATACCCCGGATTATATTTGCAACGGCCGTTTAGTCTTTTATTAGACATAGTTGAGCGTGATCAATATGTCATGACCTGAATCCTAACCCAAGTCGCGATGGCGCCCAACACCGTAGTCAAGCAAGCCAACATCAATCTATTGTTGAGTTTCTTTTAAATTTACCAAAAATATTTCCAGCACTTGGTTTAGACTTTAGACATTGGGCAAAAACGATTAACTTAGACAATCTTACGCAGGAATAGTCATAAAATTCATAATTTAATATCCACATCCCAAAAATAATGTCTACTAATGTGTGTGCCAGGAACTAGTGTCACAAGTCTACATGCATACTAGTAGAGTAAAACAAAAGAAGTAATAGTTTGCCCTACTATCTGAAAAGGAATAGATAGAAATAACAAAAGAAGGCTCCATAGTGCTGCTGAGGGTCGTCAAGAGGAGCAGCTCACCGTGGAGTCTAGACCAGGTATATGTCAGGGACGAACTCCGGACTGATACCCAGATGCACCCGCCTCAGAACCTGTACAATTAAGTACAGAGCGTAGCATGAGTACATAAACAATATGTACCCACTAAGTATCCAGTCTAATCTCGAAGAAGTAGTGACGAGAGGTCGACGTGACACTTACTAGGGTCAAAATAATGTGTTTTAAATGTAAGTCTAAGCAGGGATGGAAATCATGAATAATATTGAAGACAGGAACATCAAATATCCTTTACAATTACCTTTACGTGTCAAGTTCTCTAGCATACAAATTACCTAGTTTTCCTTTTTATTCATGGTATTTAACAGATACATAATCACAGAACACCCAACATCTAACAAACACATAACATGTCGTGAACGTACGACTGACACAACGCGAAAATAAATGTGCATTGCCGAAGGGTCAAACGGCTCGAACCATAGATGCATCTATTACACCGCTCACGAATCGAACATGCGACACAGTTGACATAATAGTAGGGCTACCCGCTCGCGAATCATACATGCGACGCGGGTTCCCGTATATATATACATAATTAACAGGAAATCAAGAAAATTTAGTAGAGAATATACTTACAGAGAAGGTTTCAGTAATATAAATTTCATAATGTAACCTTCTAGATGTTCACTTAATAATTCAAGGATATTAGGCAACCTAAATTAACATTTAAGGTTATAGTTACGACACATAAAGCATGCTTGTGAATCCTAGACTCCCCAACATAACAATAATAGTCACTACACACGGGCTCTCGTCACCTCGCACGCATGTAGTCCCCCACAAACAATAACGCATAATAATTTATTTCACCTATGGGAAAATTCCCTCTTACGAGGTTAGAAATAAGACTTACCTCGCGTCAAGTCTACTTCCCGGTCAAGAATGCGCTCGAAACTCCATATTCATCGCCCAATGACTCGAAACTAGTCAAATATTGCATAAGCAAATCAGTCTATACTCCCAAGTCCTTAATTCTCCTACTTAAATGATCATTTCAACCTAAATTGGGAAAATCCTAAAATACACCCCCCAGACCCACATGCTCGGATTCTGGAAATTTTTGAAGGAAACTATCACTCATGGCCTAAGGATCAATATTATATAGTTTTTGCATGATTCCTTAACGAATTTCTTGGTAATTTTCCATTTTTGTCAAAAACCTAGGTTTTACTCTAAACTCATGATTTCCACTAATTTGATGTGTTAATCTACCTTAGAATTCAAGTATTAAGCTAAATTTATAGTAGGAATTACTTACCTTACAGTAGCTAGGTCGAATAACTTCCTTACATGCTCTCAAAATCGCCCAAAGATGAGGAATAGTGTTAAAAAATGACTAAGTCCCGTATTTAAAAGAAGCTCACTGCCTACAGGCTTTTCGCACCTGCGGCTCTGGACCGCGCCTACGATCTCGCATCTGCGAGAAAAATCTCGCATCTGCGGAGCGGAGTCCATATCTGCGGCTCATCTGTGGAACTGGGCATCTCCCTCAGGAGTCGCACCTGCGAGGCTGGGACCGCAGAAGCTGTCTCGCACCTTCGACTCGCCCTCTGCAGGTGCGGTCGCACCAGATCTGGTGCACCATCGGTCATTTAAGGCTGGTTTTGTTTTGCCTCGCTCGATGCCCGAATGGCATCTGGGCCCACCCGAGACCCCGTCTAAATATACTAACAAGTCCTATATCATAGTACGGACTCGCTCGAGTCTTCGGAACGTCCGAAACAACGCTAAATCTAAAAATCATACCCCAAAACCTATTGGATAAAACTTAAGAACTTTAAGTTCTTGAATTCGCTTTCAATACGCCGAACCTACCTATACTACTCGGAATGACACCAAATTTTGCGAGCAAGTCATAAATGACATAATGGAACTATTCCCGGTCTCGGAATTCTGTTTGGACCTCGATAACACAAAAACACGTTCCAAACCTCAATTTGAACTTAAGGAGATTCTTATTTGACTATTTGGCGCTGAAACGCTCCCGGGTCATCCAAAACCCGTTCCGAACGCTAGCCCAAGTCCGAAATCATCATACGAACCTGCCGGAACCTTAGAATCTCGATTTCGAGGTCGTTTACCAAAAACTTTGAACGAAGTCAAACTTGACCTTCAAGGCCAACCTTAAGGAACTAAGTGTTCTTATATCACTCCAAACTCCTCCAAACCTCGAACCACCCGTCCCCGCAAGTCATAAATCAGTAAAAGCAACTACGGGAAGTCTAATTTAGGGGCACAGGGTCCTAGAACACAAAATGACCGGCCGAGTCATTACATTCTCCGCCTCTTAAACAAACATTCGTCCTCGAACGTGTCTAGAATCATAACTGGAGTGCTGAATAAGTGTGGATATCTGCTTCGCATTTCCTCCTCGGACTCCCAAGTCGCCTCCTTGACTGGTTGGCCCCCCACTGGACCTTTACGGCGGAAACTCTCTTGGACCTCAACTGGCGGTCCTGCCTGTCAATGATAAAAACTAGCTCCTCCTCGTAAGCTAACTCTCATCTAGCTGAATGGTGCTGAAATCAACCACGTGAGAGATGTCGACGTGGTACCTCCGGAGCATGGACACATGAAAGACCGGATGAAACTCTGATAAAATGGGACGTAGAGCAAGCTCAAAAGCAACCTCCCCAACTCATCTCAACACCTCAAATGGGCCTATAAACCTTGGGCTCAGCTTGCCCTTCTTCCCGAACCTCATAATACCCTTCATCAGCGAGACCTTCAACAGAACCTTCTCGCCCTCCATAAATGATACATCACGCGCCTTCTGATCCGTGTAACTCTTCTGTATGGACTGTGTTGTGCGAAGTCTCTCCTGAATCAACTTCACCTTCTCCAAAGCATCCTTCACCAGATCGGTGACATATAGCTTAGCCTCGCAAGGCTCAAACCACCTGATTGGAGAACGACATCGCCGACCATACAAGGCCTCAAATGGAGCCATATCGATGCTGGACTAATAACTGTTATTATAAGAAAACTCGGTCAAAGGCAAGAACTGGTCCCACTGCCCTTTAAAGTCAATCACACATGCCCTAAGCATGTCCTCCAATATCTGAACTGTCCGCTCAAACTGCCCGTCGGTCTGAGGGTGGAATGCTGTGCTGAGCTCTACCCGGGTGCCTAACTCACTCTATACGGCTCTCCAAAATTGCGAGGTGAACTGAGGACCTCGATCTGATATAATGGACACAGGCACACCGTGCAACTGAACTATCTCCCGAATGTAGATCTGGGCCAACCTCTCTAAAGTATAAGTAGTAGCTACTGGAATGAAATGTGTCGAATTGGTCAACCTGTCCACAATAACCCAAACCGTATCAACCTTTTGCAAAGTCCGAGGCAATCCAACTACGAAGTCTATAGTGATGCGCTCCCATTTCCACTCAGGTATAGGCATATGCTGAAGTAGGCCTCTTGGCCTCTGGTGATCATACTTAATCTGCTGGCAATTTAAACACCTAGCCACATACTCCACTATGTCTTTCTTCATCCGCCTCCACCAGAAATACTGCCTCAAGTCACGATACATCTTCGTAGTACCAGAATGAATAGAATACCAACTATGAGCCTCCTCTAGAATCCTCTCCTTCAGGCCATCAATATTGGGGACACATAAGCGACCCTGAAGTCTCAGAATACCATCCTCTCCAATAAAAAACTCTTTGGCACCACCATGTACCAGTGTCTCCCGGAGAGCCACCAAATGCGGATCATCATACGGCCGAGTCTTGATCTCCCCCAATAATGAAGACTGAGCCACCACACGTGCGAGGACTCGGCTGGGCTATGAAAGGTCCAACCTCACCAGATGATTAGCCAAGGACTCAATGTCCAAATCTAGAGGTCTCTCCTATGCTGAAATGAAAACCAAACTACTCATACTCTCTGCCTTCCTGCTTAAGGCATCTACAACCACGTTCGCCCTGCCCGGATGATAAAGAATGGTGATGTAATAATCCTTCAGCAACTCAAGCCACCTACGCTGCCTCAAATTAAGATCCCTCTGCTTGAACAAGTTCTGCAAGCTTCGGTGGTCCGTATAAACCTCACAAGGCACTCCATACAAGTAGTGTCTCCAAATCTTAAGAGCATGAACAATCGCTTCCAAGTCGTGCACAAGTTAATTTTTCTCATGAACCTTCAGCTGACGTGAAGCATACACAATAACTCACCCCTCCTGCATCAACACACATCCCAAACCAACCCGTGAAGCGTCACAATAAACTGTATACATCCCTGAGCCAGAAGGCAACACTAGAACTGGTGCTAAGGTTAATGTTGTCTTGAGCTTCTGAAATCTCGCCTCACACTCTTCGGACCATCGAAATGGGGCATTCTTCTGGGTCAATCTAGTCAAAGGGGATGCAATGGATGAAAAACCCTCCACAAATCGGCAATAATAACCTGCCAGACCCAAGAAGATCCTGATCTCTGTCGCTGAAGTAGGGCGTAGCCAACTCTGAACTGCCTCAATCTTCTTATGATCCACCTTGATACCCTCTTCGGATACCAAATGTCCCAAGAATGCCACAGAATCAAACCAAAACTCACACTTGGAGAACTTAGCGTACAATTTTTGTTCTTGCAAGGTCTGGAGCTCAACTCTCAAATGCTGCTCGTGCTTTCCCAGGATACGTGATTAAATCAAAATGGCATCAATGAAGACGATGAGAAAAGAATCAATATAAGGCCTGAACACCATGTTCATCAAATCCATAAATGCCGCTGGAGCATTAGTCAGGCCAAAGGACATTACTAGGAACTCATAATGACCATATCTCGTATGAAAGGCAGTCTTCGGAACATCCGAGTCCCGAATCTTCAACTGATGGTACCCGAATCTCAGGTCAATCTTAGAAAACACCCGAGAACCCTGCAATTGGTCAAACAAATCATTGATACGCGGCAACGGGTACTTGTTCTTGATGGAGACCTTGTTCAGCTGGCGGTAGTCAATACACATCTGCATAGTCCCATCCTTTTTCTTCACAAATAACACTGGAGCACCCCACGTCGATACGCCCGATATGGTAAACCCCGTAGCCAACAACTCCTCAAGCTATTATTTCAACTTCTTCAATTCATTCGGAGCCATACGATATGGGGGAATAGATATAGGCTGGGTGCCTAGAGCTAAGTCAATGCAGAAATCAATGTCACAATCCGCTGGCATGCCTGGAAGGTCTGAAGGGAATACATCATCAAACTCTCGAACTACCGGCACTGAATCAATTGTCGGGGACTCGGTGGTGGTGTCCCGCACATAAGCAAGATAATCCAAACAACCCTTCTCGACCATACGTCGAGCCTTAAGGAAATAAATAACCCGACTAGCCGCACTAACTGAGGAACCTCTCCGCTCCAATCTCGGAAACTCGAGCATGGATAGAGTAACAGTCTTGGCATGGCAATCTAGAATGGCATGATAGGGAGATAGCCAATCCATGCCCAAGATGACCACAAAATCAATCATATCAAGCAACAGGAGGTCCGCTCAGATCTGAAACCCACAAAATGTAACCACACAAGACTGATATATCCGGTCCACAACCACAGAATCGCCCACAGGAATGGACACATAAACAGGGGTACCCAAAGACTCACGAGGAATATCCAAGAAATGAGCGAACAGGGCAGATACATAAGAATAAGTGGACCCTGGATCAAATAATACTGATGCATCCCTACCACATACTAAAATAATACCTGTGATCATGGCATCTGAGGCCACTGCATCTGGTCTGGCCAAGAAAGCATAAAATCTAGCTGGAATGCTCCCCTTACCTGGCCTCCACCTCTAGGACGACCTCTACCAGCCTGTCCTCCACCTCTGGGTGGACGAACCGCCGGTGCTGGAACCATAAGCTGATGACTCTGCTGCACGGCCTTGCCCCGAAGTCTGGGACAATTCCTCTTAATATGTCCTTGATCCCCGCACTCATAACAACCTCTCGGCACCATGGCCTGTAGCCCTGAAGAACTCTGAATAGATGGAGGAAGATATGAACTCTCCGGCATGACACTGAAATAAGGGCTGGAAGACCCCTGATGACCAGAATACCCGCTGGAAGAACCCTGAATGGATGGTGGACAGTAAGAACTCTCCGGCATAGCGCTGAATAAGTCCTCGTCGGAGCACCTCGAGGAGGTGGTGAGGATGCTGAATATGGGGGCCTACTGGGCTGGCCCTTACCAAACTGACCTCTGCCCTTGGATGGAGCACCTCTGAAATCCCTAGAAAATATAGCTCTCTTATCTTGCTGCCCCTACTCTCTGCCCCTCGATCGATAACCCTCAATCCTGCGAGCAATCTCTACCACAAGTTGATAAGGAGTCCCCATATCCACCTCTCGGGCCATGTTGGCCCTAATACCTGAGTGTAACCCGACTACAAATCTCCACACTCTCTCTGCGTCAGTAGGAAGTATCATGAGTGCATGACGAGACAACTTAGAAAACCTAGACTCGTAGTCGGCCACTGACATCTGACCCTGCCAGCTGCTCAAACTGATACCTCAGATCTTCCCTCTCAGAGGGTGGAATATATCTGTCCAGGAATAACTGAGTGAAGTGCTCCCAAGTGAGGGGGGGGGGAGAATCTTCCGGTCTCCCAAGAATGTAGGACTACCACCATCTGCGAGCCTTTCCCTCTAGCTGAAAAGTAGTGAAGTCCACTCCATGGGACTCTAGTATCCTCATGTTGTGCAGTCTGTCCCTGCACCTATCAATAAAGTCCTGGGCATCCTCATGATGCTCACCTCAGAAGACAGGAGGGTGAAGTCTGGTCCATCTGTCTAATAACTTCTGCAGATCGTCATCCGCAGCTGGTATAGGCTCAGGTGCTGCTGCTGCTACTAGCTGGACCCCACCCACGGACAGTGTACCCGGGGTCTGATATACTGCTATTGCATGTCCTGCGGCCTGGGCAGTAGGGGTCTATGTCCCCCCTCCCGCCTGAGATGTGGCCAGATCTGCTGGAAATAAACCAGCCTGAGTCATGGTGTCCATGAACCGCATCATACGGCCCATGACCTCCTAGAATCCTGGCGCCGTCATAAAGTCCAACAGGGCAGGATATGCTGGGGACACCTCGCCTTGCTCCTCAATAATGGGATCCTCTGCTGGATCTGCTGGTAGTGCAATTGGAACAACTCTGGGATGCCCTCGTCCCCTACCTCAGGCCGGTGCCCTCCCTCGACCTGTACCATGGCCTCGGATGACGGGGGTAGCGGCCCCTCCCGGGTCCGGATACCCTACGTGCGTCCTCACCATCTGTGAGAGAATAAAAGAACGAGACTTAGTATACCATCAACTGCACGATAAAAGAAGAATAAAGAGAGGTTTCCTAACACCCTATAGCCTCCTGAAGATAAATACAGACATTTCTGTACCGATCCGCAAGACTCTATTTGGTTTGCCCGTAACTTGTGAGACCTACATGAACCTAGAGCTCTGATACCATGTTGTCACGACCCGAATCCTAACCTAGGTCGCGATGGCGACCAACACCGTAGTCAGGCAAGCCAACATCAATCTACTGGTGAGATTCTTTTAAATTTACCAAAAACATTCCCAACACTTGCTTGGTTTAGACTTTAGACATTGGGCAAAACTGAATAACTTAGACAATCTTAAGCAGAAATAGTCATAATTTAATATTTACATCCAAAAAATAATGTCTACTAATGTGTGTGCCAGGAACTAGTGTCACAAGTCTAAAAGCATACTAGTAGAATAAAACAAAAGAAGTAATAGTCTGCCCTACTATATGAAAAGGAATAGACAAAAATAACAAAAGAAGGCTCCATAGTGCTGTTGAGGGACGTCAAAAGGAGCAACTCACAGTGGAGTCTAGACCAGGTATATGTCAGGGACGAACTGCAGACTGATACCTAGATGCACCCGCCTCAGAACCTGTACAATTAAGTACAGAGCGTAGCATGAGTACATAAACAATATGTAACCACTAAGGGTCCAGTCTAATCTCGAAGAAGTAGTGACGAGAGGTCGACGTGACACTTACTAGGGTCAAAATAATATGTTTTAAATGTAAGGCTAAGCAGGGACGGAAATCATGAATAATAATGAAGATAGGAACATCAAATATCCTTTACAATTACCTTTACGTGTCAAGTTCTCTAGCATACAAATTACCTAGTTTTCTTTTTTTTTCATGGTATTTAACAGATACATAATCACAGAACACCCAACATCTAACAAACACATAACATGTCATGAACGTATGACTGACACAATGCGAAAATAAATGTGCACTACCGAAGGGTCGAACGACTCGAACCATAGATGCATCTATTACACCACTCACAAATCGAACATGCGACGCGGTTGACATAATAGTAGGGCTACCCGCTCGCGAATCATACATGCGACGCGGGTTCCCGTATATATACACATAATTAACAGGAAATCAAGAAAATTAAGTAGAGAATATACTTACATAGAAGGTTTAAATAATATAAATTTCAGAATGTAACCTCCTAGATGTTCACTTAATAATTCAAGGATATTAGGCAACCTAAATTAATATTTAAGATTATAGTTACGGCACATAAAGCATGTTTGTGAATCCTAGACTCCTCGACATAACAATAATAGTCACTACGTATGGGCTCTCGTCACCTCGCACGTACGTTGTCCCCCACAAAAAATAACGCATAATCATTTATTTCACCTATGGGGAAAATTCCCTCTTACGAGGTTAGAAAGGAGACTTACCTCGTGTCAAGCCTACTTTCCGAGTCAAGAACGCGCCTGAAACTCCAAATTTGTCGTCCAAGAACTCGAAGCTAGACAAACATCACATTAACAAGTCAATCTATGCTCAAAAGGCCATAATTCTCTTACTTAAATGGTCATTTTAACCCAAATTAGAAAATCCTAAAATACACCCCTGGGCCCACATGCTCAGATTCTGGAAATTTCCGGAGGAAATATTTACCCATAGCCTAAGGATCAATATTATATGGTTTTTGTATGATTTCGTAACAAATTTGTTGGTGAATTCTTATTTTTATCAAAACCTTAGGTTTTACTCTAATCCCATGATTTCTACTAATTTAATGTGTTAATCTACCCAAGAATTCAAGTATTCAACTCACTTCATGGTAGGAATTACTTACCTTACAATTTCTAGGTCGAATCCCTCCTTCACCAGCTCTCCAAATCGTCCAAAATGATGAAAAGTGGTTCAAAAATGGCTAAGTATCGCATTTAAGACGACCTCACTGCCTACAGGTTTTTCGCACATGCGGCTCGAGGACCGCACCTGCGGTCTCACATTTGTGAAAAAGAGGGAGGGGGTCAGTGGTAGCATCTGCGGAGCAGAGACCGCACATGCGGCTCCGCTTCTTCAGAAAATAATTCGCACCTGCGGAACTGGGAAACATCCCCTGGAGTCACACCTGTGAGGCTGGGACCGCAGAAGCGGTCTCGCACCAGCGACTATACCTCCGCAGGTGCGGTCGCACCAGATCTGGTGCACCAACAGTCTTTTAAGGCTGGTTTTTGTTTCGCGCGACGCCCGAATGGCATCCGGGCCCACCCGAGACCCCGTCCAAATATACCAACAAGTTCTAAATCATGATACGGACTCGTTCGAGCCTTCAGAACGTCCGAAACAACGCTAAATCTAAAAATCATACCCCAAAACCTATTGGATCAAACTTAAGAACTTTAAGTTCTTGAATTCACTTTCAAGACGCCGAAGCGTACCTATACTACTCGGAATGACAACAAATTTTGCAAGCAAGTCATAAATGACATAACGAAACTATTCCCGGTCTCAGAATTCTATTTGGACCTCGATAACACAAAAATACGTTCCAAACCTCGATTTGAACTTAAGGAGATTCTTATTTCACTATTTGGCACCAAAACGCTTTCGGGTCATCCAAAAACTGTTCCGAACACATGCCCAAGTCCGAAATCATCATACGAACCTACCGGAACCTTCGAATCTCGATTCCGAGGTAGTTTACCAAAAACGTTGATCAAAGTCAAACTTGGCCTTTAAGGCCAACCTTAAGGAACTGTGTTCCTATACCACTCCAAACTCCTCCAAACCTCGAACCACCCATCCCCGCAAGTCATAAATCAGTAAAAGCAACTACGGGAAGTCTAATTTTGGGGGCACGGGGTCCTAGAACACAGAATTACCGGTTGGGTCGCTACATATATATATATATATTTATATATATATATATATAATTTTGAATTTATAGATAAAAAATTTTAAATTAAAATTAAAATAAAAGAGAAATTTATCTTTTACTATCATTTTATCATACTTAATTCGATTAATTTTTTTTTATTTTTTCTAATTATTTAAATACTACTTCGCCTCAGACAAAAAATAAGAAAAAATTACTCCATATAACTATAAGACTCTTTTACTTTTAATTAAAACTCGATAATTATAGTTCTTTAAAATAGTATAGTTGGATTTGAATAAAGTAATTTTCTTAAAATAAATATAGTATATAGGTCATAAGTCTATGTCATCCAGATAACACAAAGGAGTTTAAAAATTGAATGAAAGCTTACTTACATATTTAATGAAGTAAACATACATGCTGGAGAAAGAAACATCACAAAAATCCGTCGATATTTAAAAAAAATTATTGTTTTTTTCTTTTTGAAGAATATTTGTTTGAAGAGTCAATTTGTATAAATGAACATCAAACAAATAATAGAACTTTGGGTATACAATTATTATCACTAATTTCAATTTAGCACCTTCTAGGAATTGAAGGGTATAAGCTGAAACATCTTCATTTAACTGTAGTCAAGCTAATATTGCAAGGGTATAATATTTTTTTCATTGCAGTCAAGCTAATATTGTTTAACGACCCGACCGGTCGTTTTACGTTATCAGACCCATTCCCCTAAATGAAACTTCCCATAGTGGCTTATTATAATTTATGACTTGTGGGGACTGGTGGTTTGGGATTCGGAAGTGTTTAGAGTGCTATAGGAACACTTGGTTCCTTAAGGTTGGCCTTTAAGGCCAAGTTTGACTTCGGTCAACATTTTTAGTAAACGACCTCGGAATCGAGTTTCGACGGTTCCAGTAGCTTTGTATGATGATTTCAGAACTAGGCCTATGTTCAGAATGGGTTTCTGATGACCCGGAAGTGTTTCGGTGCCCAATATTGAAATAAGAAGTTCATTAAGTTTCTATTGTGGTTTGGGACGTCTTTTTATGTTATCAAGGTCTGAATGGAATTTCGAGATCGGGAATAGTTCTGTTATGTCATTTATGACTTGCTTGTAAAATTTGGTGTCATTCCGAGTAGTATAGGTCGTATTGGCGCGTTGTTAGCGAAGTCAAGAAAACTTAAAGTTCCTAAGTTTGGTTCTAGGGCTTTTGAGATGTGATTTTGAGTTTTAACGTTGTTTTTGGTGTTCCGGAGGCTCGAGCAAGTCCGTATTATGATTTGGGAATTGTTGGTATATTTAGACGGGGGCTCGGGTGGGCCCAGATGCCTGCCCGACACCACACGAGGTCAAAAACCAGCTAAAATAGCTGCTGGTGCACCTGTTCTGTCCCGCTCCTGCGGTCCCAGCCTCGCAGGTGCGACCCCCAGCGGGCAGCCCATTTCTCGCAGGTGCGGACAAAGTTCCGCAGGAGCGGAGACGCAGGTGCGATCTCCTCTCTGCAGGTGCGAGCCCAGGCCTCCTCGTCCATTTCCGCAGGTGCGAGCCTTTGCTTCCAGATGCGAGAACGCAGGTGCGGAACCATTGTCAGGCAGTGTGTTTCTTAAATACGGGATTCTTCATTGTTTTCTTTACTCTTTCCTCCATTAAACACTTTGAGATCTTGGGAAAAGGGCCTCCACGGCCCAACCCCTAAAAGGTAAGTAAATTTCATCTCAAGACTTGTTAATGCATGAATTCCTAGTTGAATTTAATTACCTAATTAGTGAAAAATTAAGGAATTGGGTAGTAACCTACGATTTTCGATAATTTGAGAACTTACCCGTGAATTAGTTATGAAATCAAGTAAAAATCGTGTATTAATGATCCTTAGGCTATGGGTGAGTGTTTCCTTCGAGAATTTTTGGAATCCGAGCATGCGGGCCCGGGGTTGGATTTTAGAATTTCTTCAAGAATGGTGAATTTTTTAAATGAGTAGGAGAATTTCCATACTTTGAGTATAAATTAATGTATTTGTATAACATTTGGCTAGTTTTGATTCCTCGGGTGTAGAGTTCGGAGTTTCGGGCGCGTTCTTGGTCCGGGGAGTAAATTCGACATGCGGGTGAGTCTCCTTTCTAAACTTGTAAGAGGGAATTGTCCCCATAGGTGATTATAAATGGTGGTTTTGTCCTTATTTGCGGGAGATGCGCACGTACAAAGTGACAAGAGTCCGTGTGTAGCTACTATTATGCCTTGTTGGGTAGTTTAGGACTCACAAGCATGCTTTATGTGTTGTATCTGTGATCTTGTATATGGATTAAGTAGTCTAATATCCTCAAATATCACATGCAAAGGTCTAAGGGGTTTATGCTTGAAGTTGACATTTCTAAAATTCTCACACTGTTAGTATGTTCCCTGCTAAATTATCTTGAAATCTCCTGCTAATCATGAATTTGTATGGGAACCCGAGTCGCATGGATGATTTGCGAGCGGGGTAGCCCTAATATTATATTAACCCGAGTCGCAGGTATGATTCGCGAGCGGGGGTGATCTTAGTATTATATTAATCGTGTCGCATGTTCGATTCTCAAGCGGGGAAGATAGATGCATATATGGTTCAGGCCGTTCGACCCTCGGCAGTGCCCATTTACTTTTCACGTCGTAATGACCATACGTTTATAGCCTGTTATATGTTTTGTAATTTGTGAGAAGCCCTGTAATGTAACTGTTGATTTCATGAAAAGAAAGAAGGTTAAATAGCTTGTACGCCATGGAAAAGGATAGCGCGAGGGTAGTAGAGATTGTTATTTGATGTTCATTTCCTTATTACTGTTCATTACTGCTATTACTGGTTAGCTTGTACTTATTCCACATTGTCTGACCCTAGTAAGTATCACGTCGACCTCTCGTCACTACTTCTTCGAGGTTAGGCGGGATACTCACTGGGTACATATTTGTTTATGTACTCATACTACGCTTCTGTTCTCAATTGTACAGGTTTTGAGACTGGTGCATCTGGTTATCCGACCGGAGCTTGACCCTGGGGGCATATTCTGGACCTAACTCCATGGTGAGCTGCCTCCCTTGGCGATTCTCAGCAGCACTATGGAGTTATCTTTTGTTTATTTCTGTCTACTTCTTTCAGACAGTAGAACATTTTGTATCAGCTTTTGTATATTCTACTAGTTCGCTTGTAGACTTGTGACACTAGTTCCTGGCACACACATAGTAGACTCTATATTTTGGGACTGTATATATTGGTTCATGATCCTTGTGGCTGCATTTACTTAAGTTGGTTAATTTATATGATTTTACTTAAATGATCTAAGCTTAAAATTTTTGTAAGTGTGGGGTTGATATGTCAAATAAGGATAATCTCACTAGTAAACAACTGTTGGATTTCCTGACTCCGCTATTGGGCGCCATCACGACCTGTGTTGGGATTTTGTGTCGTGACAACATGGTATCAGAACACTAGGTTGACGTAGATCTCACAAGTCACGGGCAAACCTAATAGAGTCTCGCGGATCGATACAGAGACATCTGTATTTATCTTCGGGAGGCTATAGGGTGTTAGGAAGCCTCTCTTTATTCATGATCTATCGTGCAGTTGATGGTTTACTAAATCTCATTCTTCTATTCTCTCGCAGATGGTGAGGACGTGTACATCTGGCAAAGGCCGGGGGAGGGCACCGACCCGAGGTATGGGACAGAGGCGTCCCAGAGCTATTCCAGTTGTACCACCAGGGAATACTACTATAGATGAGCAGGGGGAGGTGGCCCTAGCGGGTCCTGCTCCAGTGGACTTCATGACGGCGCTAGGCTTCCAGGAGATCATGGGCCGTATGTTGAGATTTATGGATACTATGTCCCAGGCTGGTTTATTTCTAGCAGATCCTGCCACATCTCAGGTAGGAGGGGGAGCCCAGACTCCTACTACCCAGGCTGTAGGCCAGACAACAACACTTCATCATACCCTGGGTACACTGCCAGTGGGTGGGGTCCAACTTGTAGCAGCAGCACCTGAGCCCAGACCAGTTGCGGACGGCGGTCCGTAGAAGTTATTGGATAGATTGACTCGATTGCACCCTACGGTCTTCGGGGGTGAGCGAGGCGAGGATGCCCAGGATTTCATTGACAGGTGCAGGGACATGCTGCACAACATGAGGATATTAGAGTCCTATGGAGTGGACTTCGCTACTTTCCAGTTAGAGGGCAAAGCTCGCAGATGGTGGCAGTCCTATATTCTCAGCAGGCCAGCAGATTCTTCTCCTATCACTTGGGATCAGTTCACTCAGATGTTTCTAGACAGATATATTCCACTCTCTGATAGGGAAGAGCTGTGGTATCAGTTTGAGCAGCTGGAGCAGGGACAACTATCAGTGACTGTTTATGAGGCTAGATTTTCCGAGTTTTCTCGCCATGCACTCATGATAATACCTACCAATGCTGAGAGAGTGCGGAGATTTGTAGGCGGATTGCATCAAGGCATTAGGGCCAGCATGGCCTGGGAGGTGGAGATGGGGACTCCTTATCAGCTAGTAGTGGAGATTGCTCGTAGGATCAAGGGTTATCGGTCAAGGGTCAGGGAGCAGGTACATCCGGATAAGAGATCTAGATATTTTGGGGATTTCAGAGGTGCCCCAGCTAGGGGAAGAGATCAGTTTGGTAGGGGTTAGCCCAGCAGGCCCCCATATTCAGCACCCCTACCACCACCTCCTCGTGGTGCTCCAGTGAGGCCTTACTTTAGTGCTATTCCAGAGGGTTCTCACCGTCCCCTAGTTATCCAGGGTTCTACTTCAGGGAAGCAGGTCATGCCTCCAATGAGATGTTACGAGTGTGCGGATCTCGCCATATCAGGAGGACTTGTCCCAGGTTTCGGGGCAAGGCAGTGCAGCAGGGTTACCAACCTATGAGTCCAGAACTAGCAGTCCGGCCACCTAGAGGTGGGGGACAGGTCGGCAGGGGTCATCCTAGAGGTGGAGGCCAGTTAGGGGGAGGTCAGCCAACTCCTATTCATTCTGGTGGGGCTCAGTCTTCCGGTGCTCTAGCTAGATTCTATGCTTTTTCAGCCAGATCAGATGTAGTGGCCTCAAACGCTGTAATCACAGGTATTATTACAGTATGTGGTAGAGAGGCATCGGTGTTATTTGATCCAGGATCCACTTATTCCTATGTTTCGGTCTTATTTTCTCATTTTATGGATGACCCTCATGAGTCCTTGGGTTCTCCTATATGTGTGTCCATTCCTGTGGGTGATTCTGTGGTGGTAGACCGGGTTTACCAGTCCTGTATGATCACATTCTGCGGGTTCGAGACTCGAGCGGATCTCTTATTGCTAGGCATGGTTGATTTCGAGATTATTTTAGGCATGGATTGGCTATCTCCTTATCATGCCGTGCTAGATTGCCATGCCAAGACAGTTACTTTAGCCATGCCAGAGTCGCCTAGGCTGGAGTGCCGAGGTTCCTCAGTTAATGCAGTCAGCCGGGTTATTTCATTCTTGAAGGCTCGACATATGGTCGAGAAGGGTTGTGTGTCCTACATCGCTTATGTGAGGGACGCCACCGAGGAGTCTCCGACGACTGATTCGGTGCCAGTTGTTCGAGAGTTTGCTGTTGTATTTCGTTCGGATCTTCCGGGCATGCCTCCGGATCGTGATATTGATTTCTGCATTGATTTAGCTCCAGGCACCCAGTTTATTTCTATTCCTTCGTACCGTATGGCTCCGAAAGAGTTGAAGGAGCGACCTGAGGAGTTTTTAGCTTAAGGGTTCATCAAACCAAGTGTATCGTTGTGGGGTGCTCCTGTTCTATTTGTGAAGAAGAAGGATGGGTCTATGCGGATGTGTATTGATTACCTCCAGTTGAACAAGGTGACCATTAAGAACAAGTATCCTTTGCCGCGCATCAATGATTTGTTTGACCAGTTGCAGGGTGCTCGTGTGTTTTCTAAGATTGATTTGAGATCGGGATATTATCAGTTAAAGATTCGGGCTTCAAATGTTCCGAGGATTGCTTTTCGTACGAGATATGGCCATTATGAGTTCCTGGTGATGTCCTTTGGCTTGAATAATTCCCCAACAACATTCATGGACTTGATGAATAGGGTGTTCAGACCGTATATTGATTCCTTTGTCATTGTCTTCATAGATGACATCTTGATTTACTCAGGTATCCTGGGTGAGCATGAGCAACATTTGAGAGTTGTGCTCCAGACCTTGCGGGAACATAAACTATATGCTAAGTTCTCCAAGTGTGAGTTCTGGTTGGATTCCGTGGCATTCTTGGGGCATGTGGTATCCAGAGAAGTTATCAAGGTTAATCCTCAGAAGATCGAGGCGGTTCAGAGTTGGTCACGCCCTACTTTAGCTACATAGATAAGGAGCTTTTTGGGCCTATCAGGCTATTATCGCCGATTTGTGGAGGGGTTCTCTTATATTGCAGTCCCATTGACCATATTGACTCAAAAGAATGCCCCGTTCAGATGGTCCAACGAATGTGAGGCGAGCTTTCAGAAGCTCAAGACAACATTGACCTCAGCACCAATTCTGGTATTGCCTTCCGGATCAGGGATGTACACAGTGTATTGTGACACTTCACGCGTTGGTTTGGGATATGTGTTGATGTAGGAAAGGAGATTTATTGCTTATTCTTCACGCCAACTAAAGGTTCATGAGAAGAATTATTCTGTGCACGATTTGGAGTTGGCGGCGATTCTTCATGCTCTTAAGATTCTGAGGCACTACTTGTATGGGGTGTCCTGTGAGGTTTATACAGACCACCACAGCCTGCAGCACTTGTTCAAGCAGAGGGATCTTAATTTGAGGCAGCGCAGATGGCTTGAGTTGTTGAAGGATTATGATATCACCATTCTTTATCATCTGGGCAAGAAGAATGTGGTAGCAGATGCTTTGAGCAGGAAGGCGGAGAGTATAGGTAGCTTGGCTTTATCATCTGAGAGGTTGGACCAGGTCTACATTCGGGAGATAGTCCGGCTGCACGGTGTGCCGGTGTCCATTATATCGGATCGAGGTCCTCATTTCACCTCACACTTCTGGAGAGCATTGCATTGTGAGATGGGTACCTAGATAGACCTCAACACAGCATTTCACCCTCAGACTGATGGTCAATCGGAGCGTACAGTTCAGATATTGGTGGACATGCTCAGAGCATGTGTGATTGACTTCGGAGGTCAGTGGGACCAGTTCTTTCCTTTGGTCGAGTTTGCTTACAATAATAGTTATTACTCCAGCATTGAGATGGCACCATTTGAGGCTTTGTATGGTCGGTAATGTCGTTCCCCTATCGGGTGGTTTGAGCCTGGCGAGGCTAAGTTATATGGCACCGACCTAGTGAGGGATGCTTTGGACAGGGTGAAGTTGATTCAGGAGAGGCTCTGCACAGCACAGTCCAGACAGAAGAGTTATTCGGATCAGAGGGCGCGTGATGTATCATTTATGGAGGGAGACAAGGTTCTGTTGAAGGTCTCACCGATGAAGGGTATTATGAGATTTGGGAAGAAGGGAAAGCTGAGCCCAAGGTTTATAGGTCCCTTCGAGGTGTTGAGGCGAGTTGGGGAGGTTGCTTATGAGCTAGCCTTACCTCCCAGTTTATCAGGAGTTCATCCAGTTTTTCATGTATCCATGCTCCGGAGGTACCATGCCGACTTCTCTCACCTGGTTGATTTCAGCACTATTCAGTTGGATGAGAAGTAGGGCTACGAGGAGGAGCCAGTTGCTATTATTGACAGGCAGGATCGCCAGTTGATATCTAAGAGAGTTTCTGTCATAAAGGTCCAGTAGAAGGGCCAACCAGTCGAGGAGGCGACCTGGGAGTCTGAGGACGACATGCGGAGCAGATATCCACACTTATTCAGCGCTTCAGGTATGATTCTAGACCCATTCGAGGACGAACATTTGTTTAAGAGGTAGAGAATGTAACGACCCGACCGGTCGTGTTGCGTTATCGGACCCCGTTCACCTAAATGAAACTTCCTATAGCGGATTATTATGATTTATTACTTGTGGGGACTGGTGGTCGGGATTCAGAAGTGTTTAGAGTGCTATAGGAATACTTGGTTCCTTAAGGTTGGCCTTTAAGGCCAAGTTTGACTTTGGTCAACATTTTTAGTAAACGACCTCAGAATCGAGTTTTGACAGTTTCAGTAGCTTCATATGATGATTTCGGAGCTGGGCGTATGTTCGGAGTGGGTTTCTGATGACCCGGTAGCGTTTCGGCGCCCAATATTGAAATAAGAAGTTCCTTAAGTTTCTATTGTGGTTTGGGACGTGTTTTTGTGTTATCGAGGTCCGAACGGAATTCCGATATCGGGAATAGTTCCGTTATGTCATTTATGACTTGCCTACAAAATTTGGTGTCATTCCGAGTAGTATAGGTCGGTTCGGCGCGTTGTTAGCGAAGTCAAGAAAACTTAAAGTTCCTAAGTTTGGTTCAAGCAGTTTTGAGGTGTGATTTTGAGTTTTAGCGTTGTTTTGGGTGTTTCGAAGGATGGAGCGGGTCCGTATTATGATTTGGGACTTGTTGGTATATTTGGACGGGGGCTCGGGTGGGCCTAGGTGCCTCCCAGACACCACACGAGGATAAAAACCGACTGAAGTAGCTGTTGGTGCACCTAATCTGGTGTTGACCGCAGGTGCAGTTGCCCAGTCACAGGTGCGGTTGCCTAATCGCAGGTGCGGGACCGCTCCTGCGGTCCCAGCCTCGCAGGTGCGACCCTCAGAGGGCAGCCCATTTCTCGCAGGTGCGAACAAAGTTCCGCAGGAGCGAAGACGCAGGTGTAGTCTCCTCTCCGCTGGTGCGAGCCCAAGCCTCCTCGTCCATTTCCACAGGTTCGAACCTTTGCTCGCAGGTGCGGTCCTTGAGCCGCAGGTGCGGAACCACTGTCAGGCAGTGTGTTTCTTAAATACGGGATTCTTCATTATTTTCTTCACTCTTTCCTCCATTAAACACTTTGAGAGCTTGGGAAAAAGTGCTCCACGACCCAACCCTTAAAAGGTAAGTAAATTTCATCTCAAGACTTGTTAATGCATGAATTCCTAGTTGAATTTAATTACCTAATTAGTGAAAAATTAAGGAATTGGGTTGTAACCTAGGGTTTTCGATAATTTGAGAATTTACCCGTGAATTAGTTATGAAATCAAGTAAATATCGTGTATTAATGATCCTTAGGCTATGGGTGAGTGTTTCCTTCGAGATTTTTTGGAATCCGAGCATGCGAGCCCGGGGTTGGATAACATTTGGCTAGTTTCGAGTCCTCGGGTGTAGAGTTCGGAGTTTCGGGCGCGTTCTTGGTCCGGGGAGTAAATTCGACACGAGGTAAGTCTCCTTTCTAACCTTGTAAGAGGGAATTGTCCCCATAGGTGATTATAAATGGTGGTTTTGTCCTTATTTGCGGGGGCTGCGCACGCACGAAGTTACGAGAGTCTGTGCGTAGCTATTATTATTCCTTGTTGGGTAGTTTAGGACTCACAAGCATGCTTTATGTGTTGTATCTATGATATTGTATATGGATTAAAGAGTCTAATATCCTCGAATATCACATGTGAAGGCCTAAGGGGTTATGCTTTAAGTTGACATTTCTAAAATTCTCACACTGTTAGTATGTTCCCTGCTAAATTATCTGGAAATCTCCTGCTAATCATGAATATTTACGGGAACCCGAGTCGCATGGATGATTCACGAGCGGGGTAGTCCTAATATTATATTAACCCGAGTCGCAGGTATGATTTGCTAGCGGGGGTGGTCTTAGTATTATATTAACGGCGCCGCATGTTCGATTCGCGAGCGGGGTAGATAGATGCATCTATTGTTCGGGCCGTTCGACCCTCGGCAGTGCACATTTACTTTTCACGTCGTAATGGATGTACGCTTATAGCCTGTTATATGTTTGGTAATTTGTGAGAAGCCCTGTAATTGTAACTGTTGATTTCATGAAAAGAAAGAAGGTTAAATAGCTTGTATGCCATGGAAAAGGATGACGCGAGGGTACTAGAGATTGTTATTTGATGCTCATTTCCTTATTACTGTTCATTACTGCTATTATTGGTTAGTCTGTACTTATTCCACATTGTCTGACCCTAGTAAGTATCACGTCGACCTATCGTCACTACTTCTTCAAGGTTAGGCGGGATACTCATTGGGTACATATCTGTTTATGTACTCATACTACGCTTCTGTACTTAATTGTACAGGTTTTGAGACGGGTGCATCTGGTTATCCGACCGGAGCTTGACCCTGGGGGTATATTCTGGACCTGACTTCAAGGTGAGCTGCCTCCCTTGGCGATTCTCAGCAGCACTATGGAGTTATCTTTTGTTTATTTCTGTCTACTTCTTTCAGACAGTAGAACAGTTTCTATCATCTTTTGTATATTCTACTAGTTCGCCTGTAGACTTGTGACACTAGTTCCTGGAACACATATAGTAGACTCTATATTTTGGGACTGTATATATTGGTTCATGATCCTTGTGGCTGCATTTACTTAAGTTGGTTAATTTATCTGCTTTTACTTAAATGATCTAAGCTTAAAATTTGGTAAGTGTGGGGTTGATATGTCAAATAAGGATAATCTCACTAGTAAATTGTTGTTGGCTTGCCTGACTCTGGTGTTAGGCGCCATCACGACCTGTGAGGATTTTGGGTCGTGACATATTGATTATGTGAAAGGTTTTTTTTTTCGAATTCACCAAGAGGGATATTGGTTTCTAATTGATAGTTTCTATAACAATTTTCGAATGTAACAAAAAGTATATTTAAAAGTAAATTGGTATGACATGAAACATATATTTTTTAAAATGTAAATAAATTATTCAAAATGGGATTATCTTTTAAAACTATAATGTAATTTTAAAAATAAAAAGATAAGAAATTTTTGAATTTAGTAGAGAGTTTGAAAATTATTATAATAGAAGCCATATCATAGATAAAATAAAGAAACCGAAATCTTATGAAATATTTACATAAATATCCGTCCTAATTTATTATTTAATTTTTATTGCCAATATACATAGATGATATACCGACAACACACGATTATACACATATTATATATGAATTATATGTAAATTATACATCCTTCAATTTTTAATTTAAGTGATTGGATGAACACCTATTTAGGTTGATTTGATAAAGCCAAAAGAAAAATATGAAAGAATTTCAACCAAACACTACAAATATAAATAAAGTTCTTATGTAGACAATTTCTATTAAAACTCATCCTTTTATAGCAAAATAATTTTTTTTTTATAAAAACAATAAAGGAAGGCATAAAAATAAGATAAAAGAAAATAAATATAGATAAAAATGTATGAAAAATGTAAAAACCAGAAATAAAATTTTGGCAGCTGATCTCATCAATTTCAAAAAAAAAATCCAACTCAAATAGATAGATTATAAGTTAAGGATATCTTAGAATATTTTTTTTAATTTACATTGTGTGTCATTTTTAAAACATCACTATTACTAACAAAATGATATGATCTTCGAACTTGAATTTAAATGCAATTTGAGTATTCTGCGAGGTTAAGCCAAGTATAGTGTCGAGAAAAAACTACTTGATAATTTTAAGACAATATATGCAATGTTATATAATAACAATCAACTAATTTAACATTTAATAATTCAAAGAACAATAAACATGTATACATAGGTTATTCAAAATTCAAAATTTGTGGCTAGAGATATCGATAAACTTAAAATGGAGTCATCGGCCATGTACTTGGAACCACCTATTTGCAAATAGAAATGTTGGCCTACTTCCACACCGGATATATCGTATAACCCCTTTACAGCTTGTTTGGATGGTCGTTATCTATTGTATTATATCGTATCGTATTGTTACTTTAAATACGATGTTTGTTTTCTTTTTTACTTAAATTTTATTGTATCGTATCGTTAAATCTGTCGTTACATAACGACGAAATATGCCACTTTGAGTAACAACCGATTTGGTGTGGTTGCGTCGTTATCTTGTCTTTTTCTCTCATCTCACCCTTCGCTATTATTAAATAATTTTATTTTATCATTTATCCTACCTTTTTATATAATAAATTTACCCCGTATCATAATTTTTTAATAATATTGTAAATTTATTCTTCATATTACTGGTGCATGATATCATGAAACAATGACAAATGATACAATCTATCCAAACATTGTATTCATAAAACGATACAGTACAATACAATATAATACGATACGATACATTATGAAACGATGTGTAGCAACCATCCAAACAAGCTGTTAGAGTATTGATGGTGTTGATACCCAATTTTTCCTGATATTTTTCAAGTATGTATATATATATATATATATATTAACACATATGCATCATCATTTGATTTATAAACACATACAAGCATTTTCCTAATTTTCTATAATTTTAAAGATCTTTAAATCAATTTATTCCCATATTTTATTAGATAAATAATCATTAGTTGCATCACAAATTATTTTACGATAATTTTCTCGTCTAACTTCATCATTTACATCAATACTAGGTTTTAAATATCTGGTGCATTTGTTATAATTACATTCGCATTTTTAAAGATTAAAATTGCATATTTTGCAATAATAGCCCGTATATACTTATAATTACTTTATTTATGCAAAAAATAACTTTTCATATTTTTATAGTGCTAAATAACTGTTATTAACCATTTTTATGCATAAATAATATTTTTACTATTTATTTATCATTTTTTACGAATTATTTACTAATTTAATTGGGTATTTAAATAATAGCCCATTTTCCCCTAATTATTTCGGACCTAAACTACCCAAACCAACCCCATTACCCAACCCAATTACCTAATACCCAACCCAAAATAAAACCCTCACTCTCTTTATATCCCAGCCTGCTAACCCTAACCATATATCCCCTAACCCGTCGTCACAAAATACTCCTATCTCTCATCCTATGAACCCTAAGCCATCGTCACCCAAGATCCCCCTCCTAATCCCCTTTCTAATGGGATTTTTCTCTTATTTCCTTACCATATTAGCACATTCTCGTTACTGGTCGATTCTTTATGGTGTTACTTAGTACTTGTCTAAATATGGCAAGTGCTATCTCTCCGATTCTATTCTATTTCCGGTACCTGGACTATATTCCGTTTGATTTTGTGTTACATGAGTCCGATATTGTTTGAATTTCTGAGATTTACACCTTTCCTAAAACTCGATTTACTGAATT
The DNA here is from genome assembly GCA_005239505.1 of Nicotiana paniculata. NCBI lineage: Eukaryota > Viridiplantae > Streptophyta > Magnoliopsida > Solanales > Solanaceae > Nicotiana > Nicotiana paniculata. Next base: position 25,876 of record ML354257.1, read on the forward strand.
TCTCTCTTAAATTGATCTCAAGGTTGATTTTGCATGTTTTGTTTCCTTGTTTGTTGTTTATTTTACTTTATTTCCTTATATGTTTGTCCGATTTTTATTTTCTGTCAATATTTCCTCTGGCCCTAATTTAGGGTTTTCAGATCTCTTTTGATGGGACCTAAAATTAGTTTGATTCTCTGATTTTAGGTGTTATTTGTGTCTAAATTCATCCTATGCTACTGTTTTATGAATATTCCACTAATATTTGCTTTCCTAAAAACTAGGTTTATCTTATTTTTCTTCAAAACAGATTATTTACTGATTATCCTTGTTTGTGTTTGATTTTATGATTTTTTTTTCCTTTTTACCCGATTCAATCTATGCTACTATATAAACCCCTCCTCTTTCCCCTTTAGGGAGACTAGAATCACGGTAACTTCACTAAGAAATTTAAGATTAGGCTCATTGTTATCTCGTTCTATTTCTGTTTTTGGCCGGCTGAAAACCAAGGACAAATATTCTGGGTTCTCGACTATTGTGGTGTTATTATCGCTTTTCTCGCCTAACTGGTGAGTTACTACCAAATATTCTGGGTTCTCGACTATTGTGGTGTTATTATCGCTTTTCTCGCCTAACTGGTGAGTTACTATCCCTTTTCCATTTTATTTATATGCATATGTGACCTGTGTTTATGATCCAGCATGTTTAAAGTTATTTTGAGCATGATTCTGCCAATTACATGTTTATATGAGTTTCTTCAGTTCTCTAATTACTACTATTACTTTTGAGACTGGTTGTTTTGATAATATAATCCTCTTAGGGATTAGCTTAATGTATTCTAATTTTTTTTATGTATGTTGTTTTGCTAGTTCTGAACTTGCCCTGAATTTAGAAATCTGTAGGGTAATACTAGGATATTTATCAAATCACCTGTTCTAAATCTTTGCAAAGTCTGTATTGTTATGTCTGGTCAGTATTAAGCCTTTTTGTCATTCATGTACCCTGATAACTTGTCCTTTAGCATGTCTTTAATTCGTTTGGATTCCATATAATTATTTGACTTTTGCTTTTATACCATGTCTAAATACTATTTTGTAAATAAACAAGGTTGTCCTTAATGCTAGCATGTGCACTCAGCCTAATTATTCCTTGCAAACTTTAACTTATTAAGTACTATGCATTTGAGCATGAACAACTTTGCAAATCTTTCCAATTTGTTTTCTTAGATCCTTCAATGCAATTCTGCCTATATGTTCAAACCTTGATGTCTACTATTCTGTGTTTTGAACTCTGTTATGTTGGCTTCCTAAAACCAAATATGTTTTAAAATATGTCTCCTAACCATTGCCTCCTTCTATGTGCTGCTTATGCTTATTTAAATCCCCATTCTTAGTTCCACTTAGGTTCTGTCTTTGACCTCCCTAGTGTAAGCATTGCTCGGGGTCCATGTGAGACCCTTGTGAACTCTAACACACTGAAGTTTGGTTTCTAATATCCTTTGAGCTATTTCTGGGCATTTGTTCTCTAGTGTGAGCACTGCCCTGGGTTCTTTAAGCCCTCGGGAACTCTGACGCGCTGGAGATTTGGGTTCTGTGTGCTATGGTTGAATCATTCGCCGTTAGTTCTTGTGTATCCATGAATATGAGCCTTGGAGCTCTTATGGGTTGAAGGTCTAGGTTGCCCAGGTGTATTTGGGCCTGTTGTAGGATCTCTATAGTTCATTTTATTATGTAATTCATTCATTAACCTGGTTTGTAATAATTTTATAACAACAATTCTGGGGTATTTAGTAAAATTGAGAAGAGTTTCTTATTTTCATTTGCAAACTCGGGTAGAAATCCTGCCTATAGGGTCTCTTTTTGTGATGTTGGTTCTGCTTATCAGTTTCATATCATGATTGTTGAAATTGTATAGGTTCTATATTGTGTTTACATACTAGTAATCCTGCTTATAGGGATAATGTTGCGATCTGTTGGAAATCTTGCCTTTAGGTGTATCAATTTGTCCAGTAATCGTGTGTTAGCAACCATGCCTATAGGTCCGATACTTGGTTTTATTGTTTTCTGGCTCAATGTGTATAAATTCCTGCTCATGTGTTGTTTAATGATAGAAATCATGCCTATAGGATTAAAATCTGTTCAATTTTAGAAATCATTCATATAGGATTAAAATCAGTTCAATTCTAGAAGTCATGCCTATAGGATAAAAATCAGTTCAATCCTAGAAATCATGCTTATAGGCTTAAAATCAGTTCAATCCTAGAAATCATGCCTATGGGGTTGTAATCAGCACACTTGTAGAAATCATGCCTATGGGACTCTATTAACTAATTCTGAACACGATTATCCCTATCAATCACCTAGGTAATATGCCTACATGATTAAATAATAATTCTGGACTTACGCTTATGATTTGCTGTTATTCATTATCGTATGAACGTCCAGATACTATGCTGAGCTAAAATCAGTAGACAAATATACATATAGGATCTAATACTCGCATACTGATTCTACATACGACTGCCTGCCTTTTCAACATCACATAGATATCCTGCCTATAGGACTCTACGACTAATAAAACATGTTACTTAGTTGCGTGTATTTGCTGTTTATATGTGGAAGTTAATTTGAGCCCATATTTGTCTTTATCTTATAAGTCCTAACTGTTTTGCTTGTAGCCTAGTATGTTACAATTTTGAGCAACTTAGGTCGAGTCTAGAACCATCCTAAAATAGAGGTCCATATGCCTCCAGGATCATAGGTAAGGGACGGGTAGTGCACGCATAGGACACGAGTTAGAATTGATTAGAGCTCTTTAGGTAAAAACTTAAAGATGGTAATCAGGTAGCAGGAGATAATAGTCTGTGCCCGCTAAAAAATACGAGTAACACCCCCGTCTTGGGAGAGTTACAAAGTATTATTTATGTTGCACGGGGTGATCCTATAGGCTAAAAAATTTAGGACCCCCATCCCTATTAAATAGTTTCTTCGCTTTCTTAGACTAATTCACATAAGTTAAGTTCGGTCGGGACCCACCGTTGTGGACCTTGAGGGGTGCCTAACACCTTCCCCTCAAGGTAATTTGAGCCCTTACCCGATATTTGGTGATGCAAACTGGTATAATCTGAGTTATTTTCTATAGGTTCCCTAACGCACCTTAATCCGTTAGGTGGTGACTCTCCAACAACCAATTCCTTTTCCCTTCTCTCAAAAGGAGTTGTCGAAAGTCGAAACCCGATTTCGCGAGAAAAAGGGGGCGCGACAGCATGGAGACTCTGCTGGGGATATCCTTAGGCTCTTACCATAACGAACTTGTTTTGT
>MDKI01103401.1:0-19961 GCA_005239505.1 Nicotiana paniculata
ATTTTATTATGTTTAAGCATTATTTGAGCCGTTCTCTTTTTGTTTGATTCATTTTGATAAAAACGCACCAAATGTCTGGGTTCAATATGCGAATCTGAGTTTATTTTGCAATGTTGTTTATCTATTCTAGCATGACTACCTTGCTTGCGTGTATACTCTATGTGTTTTTGTGATTTCTTTCACCATAATTACTAATTAGGGTTTCTGATTCTTTGTCGCCTCTGCCTAGACTATGATTATCTATGGATTCCTTTAATTATCTGCTATTTTCTGATATGTATCCCTAATTTCGTAATTAGGGTTTCTGATTTTTGCTTAATATGTGTTACTCCAGTATAGTTTTACCATTTTTGAATCTCTGAATAAGTATGATTAGTGCTTTAATGATTTTACACTATACTCTTTTCTGATTTTCGAGTATTTTCCTTTGAGTAATACTAATTGCCTGATTTTGGAGTATTTTCTTAAAATGGTGGTATTTTCCTTTGATTAACACTAATTTCCTGTGATTGATTTCCATTAATTGATTTCCTGTGATAATATTTTTTTACGACCTTTAGTTACTTCTTGCCTTATTACATGACTGATTTTACTATCAATTGATTCTTACAATAGTGTTTTAATTAAAACCTTATGAACCTGACCCCAATTTCCTACTTTGTGCTTACTATGTTCAAAATCTTTCCTTATTTGTTATACACGATTCCTTTTCTTACTTGTTACTTGTTCTGACCGTTTGAAATTTAACTCCCTTAATTAGGGGAGTACTAGTACTGATTTTGCAACTAATTGATTCTTGAGTTCCATAATTACTGGGAAGTCTAATTAGTACCTTATTTTCACCTAGTTTCAAACTATATATATATACTCTATTCATTCCATGGCACACACACACGAATTGATTTGTTCAAATCACTCTCTAACAATTAAAAAAAAACTCTCTACTCTCTTTCTCTCTCTTCTGTGCTAGTTACTGCTATTCTAGGTTAGCCGGCTACAAGCCAAGGCTAACTATTGTGCATCTTCTACTTCTTGTTTGTGTTACTGCTTTGTTCGCTTTACTGGTATGTTCTAATTTAGATTTCAGTCCTCAAACCAACATGTTTCTATTACTGTTGTAATTCAGTATGTTTCTAATTTGCTTTTACTTATTATTCCACATGTATCTAGGATCCTGAACTCCATTCACATGTTAAGTTAGTCTTTACTTGTCTATGACCAGCATGTTTCTGTATACTTAGCACCTGCTTCTTACGTGAATCTCCATGCCTATGACTGGTACATTAGTTTAATCATGGTCTTAGTTGTTTTGGTGTTAATCTAACCTAGTACTTTACTGTACCCCTAATCCTCTGAACCCTTAGGAGATTCTGATTGCATGCCTATATGTGTGTCTTCCTGCTACATGTTTGCCCTGGCATGATCTATATTTGTCCCTCAAATCCCATTACCCCTGTTTACCCCTGTAAAAATCAAGGTTCTGCCCCTTCTGTGTGAGCATTACCTTGGGACCCTTGAGATCCCTATGAACTTTGACACACAGAGACTGGCCATTCCACATTGCACTTACTCTATTTTGGCTATGAAATCTGGGTGTGAGCACTGCCCGGGAGCCCTTGAGGTCCTTAGGGAACTCTGACACACCCGGATTATGAGAAAGTTGTGAAATAATACCTGGCATTAAGGACCTGGAGACTTGAGCCTATTTTGTAGGCTCCCTATAGTTAACTTCTTATTTTCCTTCTATTTCAGTTGTGTAATTCGTATTTAATGGCCTGTAATAATTAATTGTAAACAACTCTAGGGTCGGAAAGTGAAAAATGGGTAGGTGATATGCATGTTGTAGTATAATTAAGGGTAGAGACCATGTTTCTAGTTTTATTATCTCTCTATGCGCAATAGCATCCATGTTTAGGTGCATCATGCCATGAATTAGATATCATGCTACTTAGGATGTATGTGTATTCAGCATCTCATCTACGCTTAGAAATCCTGCCTATAGGATAAACAGTAAAATAAGTTGCTATTACGTGATTCTGCCCATGTTCTGAAATTTCACTAGAAGTACTGTCTTAGGATAAATAAGTTGTAATCATGTCTCATCATGCTATGCACGTAGAGATCCTGTTTTAGGTAAACAACGATTAAAATCTGTCACCTATGCTATTCCTGAAACTGGGCATCATGCTATGATTCTATGTGCATTTAGAAATCCTGTTTAAGTTATTATGCATTATGCTGCATTAGATATTATGCTATAGGATCGTATCTATTTAACTGCATTTAGTCTAAACACAGAAAAATCCCCTGCTCTCAGTAACTGGTAATTAGTCTTTGTACATCTTTACACCTAGAATCGCATGTTATTAGTTATAAACAACCTAGAGTCATTAACAAATCTGAATAATTGGTGCATGTTATCCAACATTTAGGTAGTTAACTTAAAAAAAGATAAAATCAGAGTTGTCTTTGTGATCATGTTTAACTGTCAACATGCTTAAAACCAGTAGACAAGCCTGATTAAGACTACCTGTATGAGTTATGCAATAATCTGTCTTTGTGTTATCAGCTAGATACCATGCTTTAGGATTCTGAATTAATATGGACCTTAATTGTGTATGAGACATGTTGTTTATGTGCACTGTGTGTAGAGGAATATTTGAGCCTTTATCTGTTTTCTATGCTTTCCTTTATCTGTAGTCCTACTTGTTTTGTTATATGTCTCCTTAGAATTTTACCTTTAAAACCTGAGGGTCTGCCTAGCACCTCCTTTAGGATAGGAGTCCTAATTTCCTCCGGGACTGATAGGAAGGGACGGGTAACAATAACCTTACAGGGTGGTAAGGGTAGAATATGGATATGATGACCGGTGCGCTAATATCACGTGTAGCCCCTCTTCGAGGAGTGATTACCGAGTATTGCATTGTGTGATCCATATTATTATAAGCCTAGGACACCTTTATATGCTAGCTCATAATTCCTTTTCAAAAGCTAATCTTCTTTACTGTTTTCTAACATCTACATGCTTAAGACTTAAATCCCCTCTTATTTGAGCCTTTACTTGTTATTTGCTGGTTGTACAAATTCACGAACTCATTTGGCCGGGAACCACACTTGTGGATCCTGAGTGGTGCCTAACACCTTCCCCTTAGGATAATTTCAAGCCCTTACCCAAATCTCTGGTTAGCAACGTAGTTATATTTGAACCCCTTAGGTGCCCTAACGCACCGTTAAAATCGTTAGGTGGCGACTCTTCAAAATATGTAAACCCCTTTCCCAAAAGTAACGAATTGTCCCAACCAATGTCATAAATCCGATCTCCGCGAGGAAAATGGGGGTGACATCATGGTGACTCTGCTGGGGATATCCAGGCTTTTACCATTTCAAATTGTTTCGTGAATTTGTGCCTTTATTTTAAATACTTGCACCCTTTCCTATTCCCTTTACATGAAATTAATTGTTTACTTCAATATGTACTTTTCTTCAAAAACAAAACTGAAATGTCTCTTTGTTTCCTTTTGTAACTGCTTTATATCATTACTACCCTTGTTACCGCATTCCTTAACGTGCAAATACGTGACAACTTGTTTTAATACTTATTATTGCATAAATCATGCTCAACATTCATACTCCACTCGTGCCAAATAAAATACTGTAGCAACGCTTGATGATTGGTTGCGCCCTTCCTATATTATCACCCACTAAATTCGGAAAGGCTTATTTGCGGTAAAACTAGTCGATCAGCGGTGCAGTCGACGATTCCGTGACTTCTCCCTTGAGTTGTCCGCTCAAGGATACCGGCCTAAAACCCCATAGAAACCTTACTCTGTTGCACTACCGGCCCAAACGAACGCCCTCACGTTCTGTGCATTTATTTAGAGCACTAAATGGTTCCTGCTAATTATTGACGATAAATAGTCGAGTCCGGTGGGGGTAAGGGCCTAACCTTATTTGCTTTGAAGAAAAAATGAGGCACGAAGTCCCCAGATTCGGCATGGTCTCCAACATCCACCCAAAACTGTTGAGTTGGTGGGAGGATCTGTACTCTAGCGACAAAGCTATCATCAGGAAACACTTGGGTAATCTACCGTCTCTCATGGAAATCCAGCCTAACAAAATGATAATAGAGGTTGCTACCCTGTTCTGGGATGGTGAAAGGTCCGTGTTCCGCTTTGGGAACATCGAAATGGCGCCTTTGATAGAAGAGATAGGAGGGCTGGCTAACCTAGTATGGGAAACTTCGGGGCTGTTGATGCCTGAGAATCGCACAGGCAAAAGTTTCCTCTAAATGATGGGTCTGAAAAAGGACGCGGAATTGATCGTGTTCCTGATGAAGAAGGAAAGGATCCATACCAGGCTAGCCATGGTAACTAAGACCACAATGGAAGGGGTAAATGGGCAAGATTTCAGCATTGTGCCCATGATCGTTGCAGACATATATCGGGCCTTAGAAATGTGTCAACAAGGAGAAAAGCATTTCGAAGGTTGCAATTTATTACTTCAACTCTGGCTCATGGAACATCTCCAAAAAGGCGAATATCGACAAGACATTCACCGCAGAATTTGGGATGACCACATCGCTTTCCATCACCCAAAGCGAATGAATTATATCCCTGACATGTTCGCTCAGCCTGAAAATGCCGAGGGATGGGTTGAGCTTTTTGATAACTTGACTGAAGAGCAGGTTCAATGGATGTTTGAATGGTTTCCCACGGATGAGTTCATCAGTCAATCCCGAGATGCATCATTTCTGATACTGATTGGTCTAAGAGAGACATACCCTTACGTCCCTCTTCGAGTTATGAGGCAAGCAGGAAGGAAGCAAGTCATCCCTAGGGTCGAGAAGATGATCCATCTTCGAGCTGACTTTCAAAATAATGACAGTCCTCACAAGTGCCAAGCTCAACATCTGTGGCACTGCAAGGTTATACTTGAGAAGAGACACCATCGAGCCAGACAGGTGTCATGCCGGTTGTACCCCTTTCTATCTTGGTTGGTTAGAAGAGGATATGGTTGGTCAGAGCAAGCCGGGGTACGTCCGAGGTCACAGGGTTATAGATGAAAGGGCCGAGGCACAAGTCAAATACAACAAACTGCGCAAAAGGATCCGCGAAAGTGAGGATGACCACTACAAGATACATGAGTCCAACAAAAAACTGATTGAGGAATGGAAAGACATGGCTATCAACGCCAACAAGAGGCTGGGGTACTTGGAATGAGGTATAATCGAGCTGGAAGAAAAGTTCATCAAAAGAGTTGAATATTGTCAAAAGGCTGAGGGAGCTGCAGGAGGATACATAGCCTCCACGGGATCACGAAGCCCATAAAGCTCAAGGAACATGGCACCACTTTCAGTCTGGGGTATGAGTACACTTGGCAAGAATTCAACGACTGGTCGCCACCTTGGCGCGGTCCCTATTACCCTTTGGAGCAGCCAATACCTCATCTTGAGAAGACTTTCAAGCAGGCCGACACTATTTTCGGTTCAGACGAGGAAGAAGCACTTGCAGCAATGAGGAGTTTTTTCCTAGAGGAAGAAGATATGGATTGTTGTGTTGTTCTCGAGGAGGAGGGGGAGGAAGGCCCTTCCATACAGACTGTAATCAAGGGGAGATATCTCAAGAACTGGTCTATCAAGACGACCAAATCCCGACGAGCCTCGGGGTAGCAAGGCTAAAACAAGCATTATTTACTGTTTTATTTACTAAATGATTTTTCTTTTCCTGCATTTTTCTTTTTTCAATTTATGCAATAAAGATCTTCAATGTTCAAATTAGCTATTCAACCTATCAAAGCATCTTCCAAATTTCTCTTACGAATCCGATATTTATTGTTATTGTTTTCTCTCATTACTTTATTTATACAACCTTACTATTTCTTGTCTTGATGAACCGATGACTGTGACATGCAACGAGAAAACGCAACAAACGGGCATTGATTCATATGAAGACAACATACCTGACGAGATTGTCAAAGAAGTTGAGAACTTTGAGAACAGATCTAAGTCCAACCTGGATGAAACCGAAGTTATCAACCTGGGGAATTCAGAAAACGTCAATGAGACTCGCATCAGCATTCATTTGTCACCATCAGAAAAGAAAGAATACAAAGAGTTTCTAAGAGAGTATGAGGACGTGTTTGCATGGTCGTACGATGACATGACTGGTCTAAGTACGTCCATTGTGGCTCAAAAACTACCAACCAATCTAATGTATCCACTAGTGAAACAAAAGCTCAGAAAGTTCAAACCCGACATGAGTTTGAAAATCAAAGAAGAAGTTACCAAGCAGATCAACGCCAAAGTTCTCCGAGTAGTGGAGTGCCCGACATGGTTAGCCAACATTGTACCTGTGCCAAAGAAGGACGGGAAGGTCAGAGTCTGCGTCGACTACCGGGATCTCAACCGGGCCAGTCTAAAGATGACTTCCCCTTTCCAAATATACACATTCTGATTGATAATTGCGCCAAGCATGAATTACAGTCCTTCGTGGATTTCTTCGCTAGTTATCACCAGATTTGGATAGATGAGGAAGATGCTGAGAAAACGGCGTTCATTACGCCGTGGGGAGTGTATTGTTACAAGATGATTCCATTCGGCGTAAAGAATGCATGGGCCACCTACATGAGGGCCATGACCACCATATTCCATGGCATGGTTCATAAGGAGATCGAGGTGTACGTGGATGATGTCATTATCAAATCAAAGAAAGCTGATGATCACATGGAGAATTTGGGGAAGTTCTTCAATAGATTTCGAAAATATAACCTGAACTAAACCCCGCGAAGTGTGCATTCGGGGTTCCTGCTGGGAAGTTGCTGGGATTTATTGTAAGCCACCGGGGGGATAGAATTGGATCCGTCAAAAGTCAAAGCCATTCAAGAGCTACCACCACCAAGGAACAAGAAAGATGTGATGAGTTTCTTGGGGAGGCTTAATTACATCAGCCAGTTTATAGCTCAATCTACAGTCATCTGTGAGCCAATCTTTAAGATGCTGAATAAGGACGCTGCGACCGAGTGGACCGATAATTGTCAAAAGCCTTTCGACAGAATCAAGGAATATTTGTCAACACCGCCAGTCCTAGTACCGCCTGAGCCATGCAGAGCTCTGTTACTCTATGTTGCCGTGTTAGATGGAGCTTTCAGCTGCGTTCTGGGGTAGCACGATGAAACAGGAAGGAAGGAACACGCTATTTATTACCTCAGTAAGAAATTCACTCCATATGAGGCCCGATATTCTCTATTAGAGCGTACCTGTTGTGCTCTAACTTGGGTCGCCCAAAAGCTGAGGCATTATTTCTATGCCTACACAACATATCTCATATCAAGGATGGATCCATTAAAGTACATCTTTCAGAAACCCATGCCCACTGGCAAGCTAGCCAAGTGGAAAATCTTGCTGAGCGAATTCGACATTGTTTACATGACTCAGAAGGCAGTTAAAGGACAAGCTCTGGCAGACCATCTTGCTGAGAATCCTGTAGACGGAGGATACAAACCCCCAAAAACATATTTTCCTGATGAGGAGGTATCATTCATAGGAGAAGACATTGCAGAATCCTATGATGGTTGGAGGATGTTCTTCGATAGAGAAGAAAACTTCAAGGGAGTCGGTATTGGAGCAATCCTAGTATCAGATACAGGTCAGCATTATCCGATATCCGCCAAACTCAGGTTCCCTTGCACCAACAATATGGCCGAATATAAAGCCTGCATCTTGGGGCCCAATATGGCCATTGATATGAACGTCCAAGAACTGTTAGTGATCGGTGACTCAGACTTATTGGTACATCAGGTACAAGGAGAATGGGCAACAAAGAATTCCAAGATACTGCCGTATCTGCACTACGTACAGGAATTAAGAAAGAGATTCACAAAGATAGAGTTCTGGAACGTCCCCAGAATCCAGAATGAGTTCGCCGACGCATTAGCTACTTTGTTCTCAATGATCCAGCATCCGGACAAGAATTTCATTGACCCTATTCCCATAAAGATCCATAATCATCCAGCTTACTGTGCCCATATCGAAGAAGAAGCAGACGGAAATCCTTGGTTTCATGACATCGATAAGTACTTGGGAAAAGGGGAATACCCCGAGCTTACAAATTCCACTCAGAAATGCACACTTCAGAGATTGTCCAACAATTTCTTCCACAGCGGAGGACTCCCGATTTGGGGTTATTAAGGTGTATTGACGTAAAAGAAGCATCAAAACTTCTGGAAGAAATTCATGCTGGGACATGTGGCCCGTATATGAACGATTTTATTTTAGCAAAGAAAATACTCCGAGCTGGTTACTTTTGGATGACTATGGAAACAGACTGCATCCAGTATGTTCGGAAGTTCCACCGCTGCCAGATACATGGGGATATGATAAAGGTGCCTCTAAGTGAGCTCAATGCAACCAGCTCATCATGGCCGTTCGCCGCTTGGGGTATGGACGTTATTGGACCAATAGAGCCTGTCGCTTCCAATGGCCACAGGTTCATTTTGGTCGCCATTGACTACTTCACTAAATGGGTCGAAGCAGCCTCCTACAAAGCAATTACTAAGAAAGTCGTGGCCGACTTTGTCCGCGACCGCATTGTTTGTCGGTTCGGAGTTCCAGAGTCAATCATCACCGACAATGGTTCTATTCTCAACAGTGACTTGATGAAAGCTATGTGTGGAACTTTCAAGATCAAACACAAGAATTCCACAGCATACACACCTCAGATGAATGGAGCCGTAGAGGCCACTAACAAAAACATCAAGAAGATACTAAGGAAGAGGATAGAAAGGCACAAGAAGTGGCATGAAAAGTTATCATTCGCTTTATTGGGATACCGCACCACTGTCCGCATATCAACAAGGGCAACTCCCTATATGCTAGTTTATGGTACAGAGGATGTTATTCCTACCGAAGTGGAGGTTCCATCTCTAAGAATTATACAGGAAGCTGAGCTCAGTGACGCAGAGTGGGTAAGAAGCCCTTATGAGAAATTATCCCTCATAGATGGGAAGAGAATGAATGCAGTATGTCATGGTCAACCATATCAGAACAGAATGGCCAGGTCCTTCAACAGGAAAGTCAAGCCGAGACGATTCACACCAGGGCAAATGGTGTTAAAGAAAATCTTTCCACATCAAGATGAAGCCAAGGGGATGTTCTCTCCCAACTGGCAAGGTCCGTACATGGTTTATAGAGTGCTGATAGGAGGAGCAATCATACTTGCAGAAATGGACGGAGAAGTTTTTGGCCGAAACCTATCAATTCAGATGCAGTCAAGCACTACTATGTGTAATCTTTATGCTTTCTCAGTGATGTAAATTGAACTACGCCTGACCTGATTCCCGTTTAAGAGGGGATACGTAGGCAGCCCTATAGGTTCGGTCACAATTCAATAAAAATCTATTTTTCCCCTACAATTGGAAACTAGGGCAGAAATTTGAGGAGGACCCTCAAAATTCTAAAGCGAGTAGCAGTCCGCAAGCATTCACCCAGCCAACTGGGGCAGAATTTTGAGGAGGACTCTCAAAATTCCTAAGCAAGTTTGGCCAATCCGCGCGAGCAGCAGTCAGAGACGTCCACCCAGCAAACTGGGGCAGAATTTTGAGGACCCTCAAAAGCGCAGCATGAGAGGTTGCAATGTCTCAAGCCGTGTCATGTCGTCGATTCATCTAAAACTATTTTAGATTATATATTATATCTTGCAAAATCATGCATATTTATTTTTCTAAAGCAGCTTGTTTAGCGAATGCTACCCCAATGATACATACAACATCATCATGATCAAGCAAATGAGCCAAGCAGAGCCATCAGGAATGCGAACTAACCTTTCCCCTTTACAAAACTCATGATCTTCTTTGGATGCAGGCACAAAATTGCAAAAACCCCAAAACATATTATCCGCTCAAAGGACAGACATCGTCCCTCAAACTTGTCATGCCAACATTTATTATCAGCACAAACGATGCTTCATTATCACAATGCTCTACCGCAATTTAACACCAGCTAAGAATTTTTGTTGTCCTTCCTTAATCTTGCATAAGGCTACCTTTCTGCCTTCCGATGTTAAACGCTACCTCCATCTGCATTTGCATATTGCATAAGGCTACCTTTCTTCCTTCTGAGGTTAAACAATACCTCCATCTGCATTCGCATTTTGCATAAGGCTTCCTTTCTGCCTTTCGAAGTTAAACGCTACCTCCATCTGCATTCGCATATTGCATAAGGCTACTTTTTTGTCTTCCAAGGTTGAACGCTACCTCCATCTGCATTCACATATTGCATAAGGCTACCTTTCTGCCTTCCGAGGTTAAATGCTACCTCCATTTGCATTCGCATATTACATAAGGCTACCTTTCTGCCTTTCGAGGTTAAACGCTACCTCCATCTGCGTTCGCATATTGCATAAGGCTACCATTCTGCCTTCCGAGGCTAAACGCTGCCTCCCATTTACTTCTCAAAAGCAACCAATGCCTCTAGCATTATTTACTGCGCTTTCTTTTTGGGCTAAGCTCTGCCTCTTTAATTCGCAAGAATAAGCTCTGTCTTGTCAGCATCATACTATTGCATCTTTATGGGCTGAAATATCGCCAACTTATCCAAAGGCGTCATCGTTCGGAGGCACCATCTTCATCGCCCGAGAACACCATGTCATGGACTGAGGATCTCTTTTATCAGTTTACATATCATTATTCAAAGGCATCATGGTTCAGAGGCATCATCTTCATGGCCCGAGAACATCATTTCATGCCCTGCGAATCCTGCATCAAGCAATTCATGGCCTAGGACATCACGGTCTAAAGACGTCGTCCTTAACCGTCCAAAGACAACATTCATAGTCCAATGGGAATTTGCATCATGTTTAAATTACGCACGATATGCTTGTATTACTCATTTGCAGGTAACCCGACAAGCAGCAACTGTCCCGACAGGAGCAATCCCGCTCCAGTTCTCCTAATTACCTCGTAAGCCGCTTGTTCACCTAACCTTGCACTTTGCATCCGTCCTTATAAAACTTCATCGGTATACTTCGCCGGTGGCTCCTGAAATACATACGACTTGATTCCTGTAAAACTAGGGATATGTAGGCAACTCAGAAACCAGGGTGCGGCCCGAACCTTTCAAGTTATTTCCACTCGGTCAAATTGGCCATCATGTCTTTACCCGACAACTCTTTCATCCTTTCCGGCTAAAGAGGGGCAGTTGTTGATACCCAATTTTTCCTCAAATTATTTTTTAAATTTTCATATATACCTTCAAAATCAAGTTCCATAACAATTGGTATTTTTCCATAATTTTCTCATATTTTTATAAATTTATTTCTAATTTATCCAATATTTTTATCTCTAATAATTAGTTGTAAATTGCATTACAAATGATTACAAAGACATCTCTTTACTTAATACATTATTTTTGGCCTTGATAAGATCAAATTATTTCACAACCGGTCAAATTGGCACATTTTGGCTATAACTGCAATAATTTTGCAATTATAGCCTAACCATATATTTTTATGCTATTTCTATCCAATAATTGGTCATTTAATTTTTTAATATTGATTTACCATTTTTATTTTATTTCTTAATCACCAATTTCATTCTTCTGATTATTATTTATTTTAACTAATATTAATTAAGCATTTAACATTTTAATTGAGTATTTAACAGCTAGCCACATTTTATTTAAACCCTAGCCCCAATTAAACCCAAACCCACCTGATTAAATTAATCCAATAACCCAGCCCAAAACTAAAATCCTACTCGACCCAATCCCTCACTCAATTTGAACCGCTGATTAATTCAAATCAACGGTCCAGATCCCCCTTACCATAATTAACCTGAGACTACCCCCCCCCCTCCCTGTCTATCATTCTCTCCCTCTAACTTCTGAGCCGTCTCTCTCAACTCTCTCTCGTCCCTCAACTCCTTTCAGTAGACTTGGCCCTTCTCTGGTCATCGTCCTGCAGGAATCTATGGCGATTCAACCACCTGCCAGCCTTGTAGCTCCCCCCTTGAACGTGTGTCATTGTTTTGAGGCCTTCAAGTGAACCAGAGGCAGTCCACTCACCATCTCCGGTCTCATGCCATCTTTCCGGCTACCCATGGCCGTCCGAGTAAGATCTTTACACTTTTCGGTTAAAACCAGCAATTTCAAGTTATTCTCTTCTCCTTTCTGGGCTCTATTTGGAAACCCTAAATTTAAACCTCCCGATCCTTTTAGATCTATCACAGATCTATACGTATTCTGAGGTTTTCCATGTTTTCATCAAAGATCTTCTTGTTTTCTGAAACGACTCTTCATTTCTCAAAACTAGGTTTTCAAGATTCTTTTTAAAATAATTATTCCTCTATTTTCTTAGTATTATTTTTGTGATTTTATTATGTTTAAGAATTCTTTGAGCCGTTCTCTTTTTGTTTGATTCATTTTGATAAAAAAACACCAAATTTCTGGGTTCAATATGCGAATCTGAGTTTATTTTGCAACATTGTTTACCTATTCTAGCATGACTACCTTGCTTGCGTGTATACTCTATGTGTTTTTGTGATTTCTTTCTCTATAATTACTGATTAGGGTTTCTGATTCTTTGTCGCCTCTGCCTAGACTATGATTATCTATGGACTCCTTTAATTATCTGCTACTTTCTGATATGTATCCCTAATTTCGTGATTAGGGTTTCTGATTTTTTCTTAATATGTTTTACTCCAGTATAGTTTTACCATTTTTGAATCTCTGAATACGTATGAATCTCTGTCTAATTATTACCTTATTTTCACCTAGTTTCAAACTATATATATACTCTATTCATTCCATGGCACACACACACGAATTGATCTGTTCAAATCACTCTCTCACAATTAAAAAAAAAAAACTCTCTGCTCTCTCTCTCTTCTATGCTAGTTACTGCTATTCTAAGTTAGCTGGCTGCAAGCCAAGGCTAACTATTATGCATCTCCTACTTCTTGTTTGTGTTACTACTTTAGTCACTTTACTGGTATGTTCTAATTTAGATTTCAGTCCTCAAACCAACATGTTTCTATTACTATTGTAATTTAGTATGTTTCTAATTTGCTTTTACTTATTATTCAACATGTATTTAGGATCCTGAACTCCATTCACTTGTTAAGTTAGGCTTTACTTGTTTATGACCAGCATGTTTCTGTATACTTAGCACCTTCTTCTTACGTGAATGTCCATGCCTATGACTGGTACATTAGTTTAATCATGACTTAGTTGTTTTGGTGTTAATCTAACCTAGTACTTTACTGTACCCGTAATCCTCTGAACCCTTAGGAGCTTCTGATTGCATTCCTGTATGTGTGTTTGCCTGCTGCATGTTTGCCCTCACATGCTCTGTATTTTCCCTCAAATCCCATTACCCCTATTTGTGATTGTTGGATTATCCCTGGTCCTTTGTGTGATGTTGAACTTCTATTCTAATAAAATTTCCCTCTTCAAAACTGTTTTCTTACTTACCCTTTCCCAAAACTATTTTCTAACTTAAACCCTTTTAAGAAATAAAAAAGCACTCTCACATATACTCTTAGAAATCTAGGTTCTGCCCCTTCTGTGTGAGCATTGCCTTGGGACCCTTTAGCTCCCTCTGAACTTTGACACACAGAGGCTGGACATTCCACATTGCACTTACTCAATTTTGGCTATGGAATCTGGGTGTGAGTACTACCCGGGAGCCCTTGAGGTCCTTAGGGAACTCTGACACACCCGTATTATGAGAAGGTTATGAAATAATACCTGGCATTGAGGACTTGGAGACTTGAGCCTATTTTGTAGGCTCCCTATAGTTAACTTCTCATTTTCCTTCTATTTCAGTTGTGTAATTCGTATTCAATGTCCTGGAATAATTAATTATAAACAACTCTGGGGCCGGATAGTGAAAAATAGGTAGGTGATATGCATGTTGTAGTATAATTAAGGGTAGAGACCATGTTTATAGTTTTATTATCTATCTATGCGCAATAGCAGCCATGTTTAGGTGCACCATGCCATGCATTAGATATCATGCTACTTAGGATGTATGTGTATTCAGCATCTCATCTATGCTTAGAAATCTTGCCTATAGGATAAACAGTAAAATAAGTTGCTATTACGTGATTCTGCCCATGTTCTAAAACTTCAGTAGAACAACTGTCTTAGGATAAATAAGATGTAATCATGTCTCATCATGCTATGCACGTAGAGATCGTGTTTTAGGTAAACAACGTTTAAAATCTGTCACCTATGCTATTCCTGAAACTGTGCATAATGCTATGATTCTATGTGCATTTAGAAATCATGTTTAAGTTATTACACATCATGCTGCATTAGATATCATGCTATATGATCGTATCTATTTAACTGCATTTAGTCTAAACACAGAACAATCCCTTGTTCTCAGCAACTTGTAATTAGTATTTGTACATCTTTACACCTAGAATCGCATGTTAGCTATAAACAACCCAGTGTCATTAACAAATCTGAATAACTGTTGCATGTTATCCAACACTTAGGCCAACCTTAGGCAATTAACTTAAAAAAAGATAAAATAAGAATTGTCTTTGTGATCATGTTTATCTGTCAGCATGATTAAAACCAGTAGGCAAGCCTGATTAAGACTTCCTCTCTGAGTTATGCAATAATATGTCTTTGTGTTATCACCTAGATACCATGCTTTAGGATTCTGAATTAATATGGAACTTAATTGTGTATGAGACATGTTGCTTATGTGTACTGTTTGTGGAGGAATATTTGAGACTTTATCTATTTTCTATGATTTCCTTTATCTGCAGTCCTACTTGTTTTGTTATTTGTCGCCTTAGAATTTTACCTTTAAAATCTGAGGGTCTGCCTAGCACCTCCTTTAGGATAGGAGTCCTAATTTCCTCCGGGACTGATAGGAAGGGACGGGTAACAGCATGCAATATAGGTCGAGACCAACACTCGTTTAATAACCTTACGGGGTGGGAAGGGTAGAATATGGATATGATGACCGGTGCGCTAATACCACGTGTAGCCCCTCTTCGAGGAGTGAATACCGGATATTGCATTGATGTGATCCATATTATTATAAGCCTAGAAAACCTTTATATGCTAGCTCATAATTCCTTTTCAAAAGCTAATCTTCTTTACTGTTTTCTAACATCTACATGCTTAAGACTTAAATCCCCTCTTATTTGAGCCTTTACTTGTTATTTGTTGGTTGTACAAATTCATGAAATTATTTGGTCGGGAACCACACTTGTGGATCCTGAGGGGTGCCTAACACCTTCCCCTTAGGATAATTTCAAGCCCATATAATTCAACCCCTTAGGTGCCCTAACGCACCGTTAAAATCGTTAGGTGGCGACTCTTCAAAATATGTAAACCCCTTTACCAAAAGGAAGGAGTTGTCCCAACCAATGTCCTAAACCCGATCTGAAGCAAGTTCAGTAAATCGCCACGCGAGCAGCAGTCAGAGACGTCCACCCAGCAAACTGGGGCAGAATTTTGAGGAGGACCCTCAAAATTCCGCAGCAGAAGAGGTTGCAATGTCTCAAGCCGTGTCATGTCGTCGGTTCATCTAAAACTATTTTAGATTATATATTATATCTTACAAAATCATGTATATTTATTTTTCTCAAGCAGCTTGTTTAACGAACGCAACCCCGATGATACAGACAACATCATCATGATCAAGCAAATGAGCCAAGCAGAGCCATCATGAATGCGAACTAACCTTTCCCCTTTACAAAACTCACGATCTTTCTTTGGATGCAGGCACATAATTGCAAAAACCCCAAAACATATTATCTGCTCAAAGGACAGACATCGTCCCTCAAACTTGTCATGCCAACACTTATTATCAGCACAAACGATGCTTCATTATCCCGATGCTCTACCACAATTTAACACCAGCTAAGAATTTTTGTTGTCCTTCCTTAATCTTGCATAAGGCTACTTTTCTACCTTCCGAGGTTAAACGCTACCTCCATCTGCATTCGCATATTGCATAAGACTACTTTTTTGCCTTTCGAGGTTAAACACTACCTCCATCTGCATCACATATTGCATAAGGCTACTTTATTGCTTTCTGAGGTTAAACGCTACCTCCATCTGCATTCGCATATTGCATAAGGCTACCTTTCTGCCTTCCGAGGTTAAACGCTACCTCCATCTACATTCACATATTGCATAAGGCTACCTTTCTGCCTTCTGAGGTTAAACGCTACCTCCATCTGCATTCGCATATTGCATAAGACTACTTTTCTGCTTTCCGAGGTTAAACGCTACCTCCATTTGCATTCGCATATTGCATAAGGCTACCTTTCTGCCTTCCGAGGTTAAACGCTACCTCCATCTGCATTCGCATATTGCATAAGACTACTTTTCTGCTTTCCGAGGTTAAACGCTACCTCCATTTGCATTCGCATATTGCATAAGGCTACCTTTATGCCTTCCGAGGTTAAACGCTACCTACATCTCCATTTGCATATTGCATAAGACTACTTTTCTGCTTTCCGAGGTTAAACTCTACCTCCATCTGCATTCGCATATTGCATAAGTCTACCTTTCTGCCTTCCGAGTTTAAACTCTACCTCCATCTGCATTCGCATATTGCATAAGTCTACCATTCTGCCTTCCGAGGCTAAACACTTCCTCCCATTTACTTCTCAAAAGCAACCAATGCCTCTAGCATTATTTACTGCGGTTTCTTTTTGGTCTAAGATCTGTCTCCAACTTATCCAAAGGCGTCATCGTTCGGAGGCACCATCTATATGGCCCGAGAACACCATGCCATGTCCTGATGATCTCTTTTATCAGTTTGCATATCATTATTCAAAGGCATCATGGTTAGGAGGCATCATCTTCATGGCCCGAGGATATCATTTCATGGCCTACGGATCCTGCATCAAGCAATTCATGGCCCATGACATCATGGTCTAAAGACGTCATCCTTAACCGTCCAAAGACAGCATTTATAGTCCAACGGGAATTTTCATCATGTTTAAATTACGCACGATATGCTTGTATTACTCATTTGCATGTAACCCGGCAAGCAACAACTTTCCGGCAGGAGCGATCCAGCTCCAGTTCTCCTAATTACCCCGTAAGCCGCTTGTTTACCCAACCTTGCACTTTGCGTTCGTCCTTATAAAACTTCATCGGTATAATTCGCCGGTGGCTTCTGAACTACATATGGCCTGATTCCTGTAAAACTAGGGATATGTAGGCAGCTCAGAAACCAGGGTGCGGCCCGAACCTTTCAAGCTATTTCCACTCGGTCAAATTGGTCATCATGTCTTTACCCGACAACTCTTCCATCCTTCCCGGGTAAAGAAGGGCAGTTGTTGATACCCAATTTTTCCTCAAATTATTTTTAAATTTGCATATATACCTTCAAAATCAAGTTCCATAACAATTGGTATTTTTCCATAATTTTCTCATATTTTTATAAATTTATTTCTAATTTATCCAGTATTTTTATCTCTAATAATTAGTTGTAAATTGCATTACAAATGATTTCAAAGACATCTCTTGATTTAATACATTATATTTGGTCTTGGTAAGATCAAATTATTTCACAATCGATCAAATTGGCACCTTTTGGCTATAATTGCAATAATTTTGCAGTTATAGCCTAACCATATATTTTTATGCTATTTCTATCCAATAATTGGTCATTTATATATTTTTTAATACTGATTAACCATTTTTATTTTGTTTCTTAATCACCAATTTCATTCTTCTGATTATTAGTTATTTTAACTAATTTTAATTAAGCATTTACCATTTTAATTGAGTGTTTAACAACTAGCAACATTTTATTTAAATCCTAGCCCCAATTAAACCCAAACCCACCTGATTAAATTAATCCAATAACCCATCCCAAACCTAAAATCCTACCCGGCCCAATCCCTCACTCAATCTGAATCGTTGATTAATTCAAATCAACGGTCCAGATCCTCTTACCATAATTAACCTAAGACTACCCCCCCTGTCTCTCATTCTATCCCTCTCACTTTTGAGCCATCTTTCTCAACTCTCTCAACTCTCTCTCGTCCCTTCAACTCCCTCCCGAAGACCTGGCCCTTCTCCGGCCATCGCGCTGCCGGAATCTATGGCGATTCAACCACCTACCAGCCTTATGGCTCCCCCCTTGAACGTGTGTCATTGTTTTGAGGCCTTTAAGTGAACCATAGGCAGTCCACTCACCATCTCCGGTCTCATGCCATCTTTCCGGCTACCCATGGCCGTCTGAGTAAGATCTTTACACTTTCCGGTTAAAACCGGCAGTTTCGAGTTATTCTCTTCTCCTTTATGGGCCCTCTTTGGAAACTCTAACTTTAAACCTCCCGATCCTTTTAGATCTGTCACAGATCTATAGGTATTTTGAGGTTATTCCATGTTTTCATCAAAGATCCTCTTGTTTTCTGAAACGAATCTTCATTTCTCAAAACTAGGGTTTCAATGTTCTTTTTAAAACAGTTCTTCCTCTAGATTATTAGTATTATTTTTGTGATTTTATTATCTCTAAGAATTATTTGAGCCGTTCTCTTTTTTTTTGATTCATTTTGATAAAAAAAACACCAAATTTCTGGGTTCAATACGCGAATATGAGTTTATTTTGCAACGTTGTTTACCTATTCTAGCATGACTACCTTGCTTGCGTGTATAATCTATGTGTTTTTGTGATTTCTTTCTCCATAATTACTTATTAGGGTTTCTGATTCTTTGTCGCCTCTTCCTAGACTATGATTATCTATGGATTCCTTAAAATGGTGGTATTTTCCTTTGAGTAACACTAATTTCCTGTGATTGATTTTCTTTAATTGATTTCTTGTGATAATATATTCTTTTACGACCTTTAGTTACTTCTTGCCTTATTACATGACTGATTTTACTATCATTTGATTCTTATAGTAGTGTTTTAGTTAAAACCTTATGAACCTGACCCCAATTTCCTACTCTGTGCTTACTATGTTCAAAATCTTTCCTTATTTGTTATACACGATTCCTTTCCTTACTTGTTACCTGTTCTGACTGTTTGAAATTTAACTCCCTTGATTAGGGGAGTACTAGTACGGATTTTGCAACTAATTGATTCTTTGAGTTCCATAATTACTGGGCAGTCTAATTATTACCTTGTTTTCACCTAGTTTCAAACTATATATATACTCTATTCATTACATGGCACACACACACACGAATTGATCGGTTCAATCACTCTCTCAGAATTAAAAAAAACTCTCTGCTCTCTCTCTCTTCTGTGCTAGTTACTGCTATTCTAAGCTAGCCGGCTGCAAGCCAATGCTAACTTTTGTTCATCTCCTACTTCTTGTTTGTGTTAATGCTTTCGTCACTTTACTGGTATGTTCTAATTTAGATTTCAGTCCTCAAACCAACATGATTCTATTACTATTGTAATTCAGTATGTTTCTAATTTGCTTTTACTTATTATTCAACATGTATCTAGGACCCTGAACTCCATTCACTTGTTAAGTTAGGCTTTACTTGTTTATGACTAGCATGTTTCTGTATACTTAGCACCTGCTTTTTACGTGAATGTCCATGCCTATGACTGGTACATTAGTTTAATCATGGTCTTTGTTGTTTTGGTGTTAATCTAACCTAGTACTTTACTGTACCCCTAATCCTCTGAACCCTTAGGAGCTTCTGATTGCATGCCTATATATGTGTCTGCCTGCTACATGTTTGCCCTCACATGCTCTGTATTTGTCCATCAAATCCCATTACCCTTGTTTGTGATTGTTGGACTATCCCTGGTCCTTTGTGTGATGTTGAACTTCTATTCCAATCAAATTTCCCTCTTCAAAACTGTTTTCTTACTTACCCTTTCCCAAAACTATTTTCTTACTTAAACTCTTTTGAGAAATAAAAAACACTCTCACATATACTCTTAGAAATCTAGGTTCTTCCCCTTCTGTGTGAGAATTGCCTTGGGACCCTTGAGCTCCCTCTGAACTTTGACACACAGAGG
>ML354260.1:0-26885 GCA_005239505.1 Nicotiana paniculata
AAGGAGAAAATCAAATTGAAGTGCCTATAAAGGCGAATGAAGTTGAAAGGTTGAGCCCCGCATAGCTAACCATCTTGGCAAGGTTTGAAAAACCGAAATATCCCAAATACCCTAAAGTTACGGTTATAAGAAAAGTCAGAAGTGGAAGGACAATAAAGGTGAAATAAAGCTGGAAAGGTTAAGTCCCACACGACCAACCGTCATAGAAGAATTTGAGGGGCCCACCCCCCCCCCCCCCCGATACCCTGGAAATCCAAAAGAAAAGGCAAGTGAAAAGCCTAGAAAGGCCAAACAAAAATGTTGGGTCCCACGTGACCGATCTCCATGGTAAAATCTGGAAAGCCAAGGTCCCGGGATGAGAGATGAAACCCAATCCCCAGCAAACAAGCAAGCAAGTGGTTGAGATATTCATCAAGAGAATTGAGATCAAGCAGTTGAAAATCAAGGCCGCAAAACCAACCACCGTTTCAAACTAACGAATTGTTCTTTGTCTGAAAATTTGAAACAGGTGCAACTCGAAAGCAACCATGCAACAAGCAGGTTGCAACCAAAAGAAATTGTGCAAGGGATAGAAGGAGCTCTGCAGCATTAACTCCAACGAAAGGGAAGTTTCCTCCAAGAAAATTTTTTTCAGCATGCATAAAAAAAAGATAAATAAAAGAGGGGAAGAAGAAAGAAAGAAAAATAAAAATAAAAGAGAGAAGAATTGAAGTTAAAAATGACTCAAAGTAGTATGAGGCCTCCAATCCCCAACCACACCTGTTCCCGACGTAGGGTATACACTCCCGTAGTCGATGCGAATCAAGGGTATACACTCCCTGGTTGATGATTTCTTTTCCAATCAAGGGTATACACTCCCTGGTTGATGATTTCTTTTCCAATCAAGGGTATACACTCCCTGGTTGATNAAGCAGGGTATACACTCCCGTAGTCGATGCCAATCAAGGGTATACACTCCCTGGGGTATGATTTCTTTTCCAATCAAGGGTATACACTCCCTGGTTGATTTCTTTTCCCGGCGCAGGGTATACACTCCCGTAGTCGATGCCAATCAAGGGCATACACTCCCTGGTTGATGATTTCTTTTCCAATCAAGGGTATACACTCCCTGGTTGATGATTTCTTTTCCAACCAAAGGTATACACTCCCTGGTTGATTTCTTTTCCCGACGCAGGGTATACAATCCCGTAGTCGATGCCAATCAAGGGTATACACTCCTTGGTTGATGATTTCTTTTCCAATCAAGGGTATACACTCCCTGGTTGATGATTTCTTTTCCAATCGAGGGTATACACTCCCTGGTTGATTTCTTCTCCAGGCGCAGGGTATACACTCCCGTAGTCGATGCCAATCAAGGGTATACACTCCTTGGTTGGTGATTTCTTTTCCAATCAAGGGTATACACTCCCTGGTTGATGATTTCTGTCTCAATCAAGAGTATACGCTCCTTGGTTGGTGATTTCTTTTCAAATCAAGGGTATACACTCCCTGGTTGATTTCTTTTCCAACATAGGGTACACAATCCCTAGTTGATTTTATTTTGCAACATAGGGCTCCCAACCCCTAGTTGATCTTGATTTGAGATATAGGGTATCCACTCCCTAGTCGGAAATAACTCTGGGTGCACCACTCCCAGCTTTTCATTGCTTTTAATAATGAAGTAGCATAGAGTTCGTTACAATAACTCACGAAATCTTCCTAGTGAAAACTGGGGCAGAAATTTCGTTCGTTTGTTTTAATTTTTCTGCAGATTACGTTTCTAGGACATTGGAACCCGAGACAACCAAAATAAGAAGTTTCGATCCAAAAAATAACAAAACAAAAAGAGGAAAGAGAAGATTGAATCCAAAAGTGCACAAACGGGGAAAATGTGGACTATTCAGGACGATATTGAAGTCATCTGTCCAGTATATCCTGCTTTGATCCGAGGAACGATAAGACAAAACCAGCACCTGCGACTAACAAGCATCAGGATCCAGGTCAGAGTCAGCAAAAGATCAAGACTCAAGAACAAGTCCTAGATAAGAATCTTGTAATTTAGCAGCTGATAGGTTTAGTTAGTCCTTCGTTTTGTACTTAGGTGTAATAAGGAGATCAGCAGCAGTAACAGCAGCAACCGTAATGAAACTAAAGTTACTCGGTAGTCCCAGCTACAAAAAAACACCAGAACTACACTAACATGATTCCTTTTAGAGCCAAGGATATGTAGGCAACCTTTGAAGTAGGGTTCGGTCAAACATTTCAAAAACGCTTCACAATGAAACATATGAATAGGTAAAAGTCGTTTATTGCTGCTCACTTTGTCTTTGCCCGAAAATTCTTCGTGTTTCCGAGCAAAGAGGGGCAGCTGTGAGCATGTGATTTTTACTCGCCATATCGTCCTATAAAAATCCCAATAAATCAATTGATTTTATGAATTTTTGTTGATTTTCAGTGATTAATTGTGAAAGATTTGTATTTTTTGCATATCCATAATTCATATTTTAAAATTGTTAAAAATTGCATCACTATTATCAAGGAATTATAAAGTTATAATTAACTAAATAATAGATGAATGATGGTTATTTAATGCAATGTAGTTTTAATAACTAATTACTAAAAATTAATCATTTTATTCGATAAATCATAGATTTAATTAGGAATATAAAATTGGTCGTTTTATTCTTGATTAATCTTTAACTAGATAAGATTTAAATTAATTACTATATTTTTGGATTAAATTAGATTTGAACTTAATTAGATTAATTAGTTTAATTAGTTAAGAGAGCTAAAATCGGACCTGGACCAAGAAATACCCAGGCCCAATCCCTATCTCTACACACTCAAACAACCCAGCCCAAATCCCATAGCCCACCCGACCTGCCCCTACACTACCCAAACGACCCCATTTCACCCCAGAAGTGATCCCAGCCGTTGATCAAAGCAAATCAAACGGCTGGGAACTCTCAACCCTCCATTATAAAACTGTCCAAACACTCACCACCCCCCCTTATTCTATCCAAAGCCTAACCCCCCAAACCGTAGAGCCGCCTCCCCTCCCCTTCGTCTCTCTCTCTTCTGTCTCGACCAAACCACTAGCCGCCCTAGGTTTCCGCCGCCCGAAAATCGCCTACCGACGGCGGAGCTCCGCCAATCAACCCCAAAACTTTACCCTATGACCTCCTTCACCCCCTCAATCACCTCCTAGGTTTAGCTCTCCCAATAAACCACCCTATTCTGACCTATTTCGGATCTAGGAATCCAGAAACCCGAGCTTCCCCTTCCAGCCGATTTAAAGACCTTCAATGGTTTCTACCTACATGGATCGATAGCTCTCATTGAGGGCTATTGATTCATGTGGGTTGAATTCATTTTCAAACCCTCCGGATTCCGTCCAAGGTCCGGTGATTCTATTTTTTTCGGCCAAAATCCCTTTAACGGTTATCCTACTTCTCTCTTTAATGTTTCTGTATAATATTAAAAAAAAATAAAAAAAGAATCATGTTAATTACTGTTTAGTTTAGCTGATTTTGATTTTTTTAGTCATTGTTTTCCTTTTGCCTTTTGCTCATGTTTATTTGTTAATTTTGTTAATGCATGTTTGGATTAATCAAACCCGCTTAGATATTGGAATAATGCAAACTAGGTCTTAATTAAGTTTTAACAAAAACGTTTCATGTATCCCTGTGCCCATTATTCTTTTCCTTATCATTTTTTCTTCTCGATGAAACAGAATCCTATGTGTGTGTTTAAGATTATTGTTCTAGTTTATTCTTTTACTTTTGTTTCTGTTAATATCACCTCAAGTTGACATCGTGCCTTAGTGGCTAAAAATATTAGTAATATGAATTCCTCATAAATCTGTCCATGATCCCCCTTTGTGTGTTTTCCTAGTTCATTGACAGTCGTCTAGAATACTGATGATCATGTGATTAGGAGTTGTATTCGCTAAGTCATGTGTTTTTTTGTAATGATTCATGGTTTTGAGGTTCCTAAGTATTGACTGTCGTTAGTTAATTGCCAATAAGTTTCGTTATCTAATTGATTATCTACCTAATTGTGTGGTTAATTAAGATTAATTGCCAATAAGATAGAACCTCCTAATTTTTCCTTCTTAGATGTTTAGTTAACCAGGCTTTAACCAATTAACTAAAGCAGACCACCAACATAATTAATTTGATTAACCCAAACCTAGTTAAGTAGTAACCTGGACTAGGGTTAATTGACTAGGTTGATAGTCTCGTAAACAACTAACTAAGTCCTAAAACCTGTCCAGGATAACTAGTCAGGATTAATTAGCTAAAAACAAATCATTTAACCTAGGCTTAATAATTAGCCAACACCTAATCAACCTCTTAAACCAGTTTAAAATCAGTAGGGATTAAGCCTCTTAATTAATCAAGTCTAACAACCTAGTTGTTTCTATCAATTAATCTAAGACAAACTAGTCTAGGACCAGTTGTGCATTTGAGTTAACTAAGTAACTTCACCTTTAAATAATTTCAACTCCCTCAACCTAGAAGTTAACTTAGCTAACCTTTTAAGTAGTTAACTAAAAATATGTCCAAGGATAATTAGTTTAGGATTATTTAGCTAAAACAAATTAGTTAACCTGGGCTTAGTAATTGATCGAGTTCCTGATTTTAGGTAATCAAGTTAAGTTAATTTAACTAAATCAATTTACTTACTTTGAGGAGCTGAATTGATTGACCTCCTTCATTTAATTAGTATGAAAAACTATCTTTAGGCATTTAATCAATTAACCTCTAATTAGTTGACCTAACCTTGGTCAAAGAATAACTAATAGTCACCTAAGGGACCTAACTAGTGTTAGTTAACTATAGTTAAATGATAACCCAAGTAAGTAACCCTAGTTACCCCATGGTAAATAAAGGAACTTCAAGGGGTATATTGGGTAATGTTGACTTAGGAAATCTGAATTTTAAGGGTAAAAGGGTCTTTTTATGGGTAGGAAAGTTCTAAAATAGGGGCAGTTGTCCCAAAGATAGGGTTGACAGCTGCCCTATGTACTATTGAGTGTTTTTTTTCAGCTTTGGATAGGGAATATTCAAAAGAATATCTCATTTACAAATATCCTATAAATAGACCCTCTTTTTAGATGGAGGGATTACATTTTTACACTTTTTGAGCTGCTGGAATACAAAATCCTCCCTATTCAGAAAGACTTTTTTCCATTTAAAAGGTTTTGAAAAAGAAGAGTATTATTAGAAAAATCTGATTTCCTTTTGGAAAACAAGTTCATTAGTAGATGGCCTAGTTCAGCTGCTATCTTCTCTTTTCTGAATTTTGGGTTTCTGGAAGTTTTCCTTCAAACATTCATACTCAAGATTTCTAGGTGTATTCTTGCTGGACTGTTTGGTTTTCTTTGGGGTTTCTATTTGCTGTTGTTGATCTCTCTTCATTCTTGCTGTTCATTTTCATACTTGACCTTTATTTGGCCAAGTCTCTTTGTTGTTTCTCTCTTAAAAGGTATGTATTAACCCATCTCTTCTCAATGAAATTTATTGAACTAGAATCTTCTTCTTCTTCTCCCTGCTTAAACTAGTTGTTCTTGATGAATGAGGTTATCTCTTCTACTTTATGTAAATGTGACTGTGTAGATGTTTATTAGCATATTAATGAACCTGTGAATGTGATAAATACTGTTTTGTTGTTGGTATTTCTTTGCTGAAATATTCTATATATTTTAGGCTAAATGTATATAAATATGGTGAATAATCATAGTTCTATATTAGGAAACAAGTTGCATTAGGATGTTGAATCTGACCTTCTCTATGGTCAGGTTCTATCAATAAGAATGCAGAAATAGGCTTTCAATTGAGTCTCTTTGGTCAATAAAGAGATTCAATAAGCAAGTCTCTGGATAGTTTAGGATGTTGGGATTAGGGTAGATGAATATGACTTCTTAATAGTCAAATTCACCCCTTAGTAGTGCACAAACATTAGTATGGTTGGCTGAAGTTTACCCTTTAAAGGGTATAAAATATGTAATTAAGAAAGGCATTAGAGTGAGGAATATGAACCCTTGAATGGTCATATTCATCCTCTAAAATGCCTAAATAAGAAAGCCTCTATATGGTTTGGAATTATGTTAATTTAGCACTACGGTAGATGAATCTGACTTCCTAATAGTCAAATTCACCCCATTGATAGTGCATAAACAGTAGTTTAGCTTGCTGAAAATTATCCTTCAAAGGGCATAAGTGTGTAATGAGAAGGAGCTTTAGGAAAGTGAATCCGAAATCACAAAATGGTCGGATTCACTCCTCAAAATGCCCATAGCAGTCAAAGCATTTGAATAAATGCTTGCTAAAATCTGTTGCATGACATAAAGATAATTGTTAAGAGTCTAGACAAAGTGATATCATTGGATTGGAATCTTACTCTTTCTATGGTTAGATTTATTCCACAAAAAGGCATGAACATATTTTGTTCTCCTAGGGCATCATTAAGGTTGAATATAACTTCCTCTTATGGTTAAATTCATCTCACAAATGCCCAAAGGTCTGTTATTAATACTGTCCAAGTACTCAAACCTTGGACTTATAATTTTAGATTAACATTGAAAAATACAGATTCCAAAGTCTCTGAAGGCTGGCTCGCACAGGAGCAATTCTTCCCCTTCTTTATTCTTATTACTCATTATTTTCATCTTTTAGGAAATTATATTTCATAAGGAAATGAGGATGTAATACTGTAATTCTTGTATTTTTAGTTGTAAATATGGACTGTAAACTATTATTTTAGCTTTTCTTTTCGTCTTCTTCTTTTACTTTTCTTGCTAAATCCAAAATCGAGCCAGCTTGATGAAACAACCCATTAGGGCTTTAATCAGGTTTAGCTCCCTAGGCTATTGGGCCATAAGGGAGCAGGTAGGCCTAACAATTAGAGTTATTTGCTCTAAGAAGTAGCTTAATAACAATAGATAATTAGATCAAAAACATGAATTTGCACTCGAATTAGTCTATACGAAGTCTCTTCATAATATTAGCTGAATTTCCAAAATCAGTTATCTTAAAAAAAATTAGTAATTCAAAACATCTTTTTGATTCATCTCACATTCTGCAGCCTGTCTGAAATAGATAAAGCTTAATACATATGAATCATGAATTCAAAAGGCCTGTATTTAGGCTACTGGAGTTGTTAAAAATCGTTAAGTTAGCAAATCGAAATTGGTAAAAAAAAACTGTTTGTACCGTGTTCTCTTTAAGGTTATAAAATTTTGTTTCAAAGTTTACCAAATTCGAGCTAGATCAGTGACCAAAGAGGCTCTTGCATATCTGTATAAGCGTGTACAAATATATATATCATGAATGATGTGTATTGTGTTAGCATATTCCTACTTTTGTTAGACTGAAATATGGAGTGTTTTAAGTCTTGCGAAACTCTGTTTGTTGAGCTATCATTACCCCAAAATTACAATAAACTACACTCGGGAGTGGCAACTCATGCCCCCGACCCTTAACTCTAAATAACTAATAAAAATACACATAGCAATCAAGGGTGCATTTCATGTGACGTTTTTGCCATGTGCTAAAAAACAACAAGTGTACGCCATAGTAACTTGTCCAAGATAAATCCATAAACGTCCTAATCGATCTTAAAACTAAAATCCTCTTTAGAAAATAGAAAACTCGAACATCGCCACAAATGGGCATTATAAAACCGTCACGACCATTGTCTTGACTACGTAATCTACACACGGGTTCGACAACTCATGTCCCCGTCTTCAGCTTCAAGCTAATAAAAATCAGATGTTGTAATTGCGGGTGCATTTCATGTGGCGTAGTTATAATGTGTCCAAAAACAAATAAGTGCACGACATCGTGACTTATTTCAAGATAAATCCATAAATATTAAAAGCGGTTTAAAAAGTGAAAAAAGGCTAAAAAGCACAATAGGTTTAAAATATGTAAATAATTAGATAATTAGGCCAAATATTAATAGTTAAGCGACCGTGCTAGAACCACGGAATTCGGGAGTGCCTAACACCTTCTCTCGGGTTAACAGAATTCCTTTTCCGGATTTCTTGTTCGCAGACAATTTAAAACAGAGTTAAAATTTGCTCGGTTTGGGATTTTAAAATAAAATGGTGTCCCGGGACACCGTAAAAATTCGGGTGGCGACTCTGAAATTAATAAATAATTCCAAAATAGAATAATGTCACTTAAAGCGGAAAAACTCTCTTATCCAACCTTACCGGAGGAAAAAGGAGGTGTGACACAACCCCGGGACCGCATGCTCGGATTTCGAAAATTCTTGAAGCAAACACTCACCCATACACTAAGGATCATTAATATATGATTTTTGTATGATTTGATAGCCAATTCACGGGTAATACTCTAAATTCTCGAAAGCCCTAGGTTACTACCCAATTCCTTAATTTTTCACTAATAAGGTAGTTAACTAAACTATAAATTCATGCATTAACTAACTTTAGGGTAGAATTCACTTACTTTTTTAGTAGTTAGGTCTTGGAGCTCTTTCCCAAGCTTCCAAGGTCTCTAATGCTGGAAGAAAATGGGGTGAAATCAAATAATCCCATGTTTTAAAGAACTCACTGCCTACTGTGGTTCCGCACCTGCGGCTCAAGGACCGCACTTGCGGTCTCGCGCCTGTGAGAAAAGACTCGCACCTGAGGAAGAGGGGCAAGGGGCCTGGGCTCGCACCTGCGGAGAGAAGCTCGCACCTGCGGCTCCGCTCTTGCGGATATTATCCGCACCTGCGATAAATGGGCAGCCTCACCTGAAGCCGCACCTGCGAGGCAAAGACCACAGGAGCAGTCTCGCACCTGCGACTGGGCAACCGCACCTGCGGTCACACCAGATCAGGTGCACCAGCAACTACTTCAGCTGGTTTTTGGCCTCGTTTGGTGCCTGAGAGGCACCTGGGTCCACCCTATCCCCCGCCCAAATAAACCAACAAGTTCCAAATCATAATACGGAGTCGCTCGAGCCTTCGGACATCCAAAACAACGCTAAAACTTAAAATCACACCTCAAAACCCCTAGAACCAAACTTAGGAACTTTAAGTTTTCTTGACTTCACTAACAATGCGCCGAACCGACCTATACTACTCGGAATGACATCAAATTTTGCAGGAAAGTCATAAATGACATAACGGAACTATTCCTGGTCTCGAAATTCCATTCGGACCTCGATAACACAAAAACATGCGCCAAACCACAATATGGACTTAAGGAACTCTTATTTCAATATTGGGCGCCGAAACGCTCCTGGGTCATCTGAAACCCATTCTGAACATACGCCCAAGTCTGAAATCATCATACAAAGATATCGGAATCGTCGAAACTCGATTCCGAGGTCGTTTACTAAAAATATTGACCGAAGTCAAACTTGGCCTTAAAGGCCAACCTGAAGGAACCAAGTGTTTCAATATTGCTCTAAACACTTCTGAATCCCGAACCACCCGCCCCCACAAGTCATAAATCACAATAAGCCGCTATGGGGAGTCTCATTTAGGGGAACGGGGTCCGATAACGCAAAGTGACTGGTCGGGTCATTACATTCTCCACCTCATAAACAAACGTTCGTCCTCGAACGGGTCTAGAATCATACCTGAAGTGCTAAATAAGTGCGGATATCTGCTCTGCATGACCTGCTCGGACTCCCATGTCGCTTCCTCGACTGTTTGGCCCCTCCACTGGACCTTCACTACAGAAACTCACTTGGACCTCAACTGGCGACCCTGCCTATCAATAATAGAAATTGGCTCCTCCTCGTAGCCCAACCTCTCATCCAACTGAATAGTGCTAAAATCAACCATGTGAGAGAAGTCGTCGTAAAACCCCCGGAGCATGGATACATGAAAGACCGGATGAACTTCTGATAAACTGGGAGGTAAGGCTAGATCATAAGCAACCTCCTCAACTCGCCTCAACACCTCGAAGGGACCTATAAACCTCGGGCTCAGCTTTCCCTTCTTCCCAAACCTCATAATACCCTTCATCGGCGAGACCTTCAACATAACCTTGTCTCCCTCCATAAATGATACATCACGCGCCCTCTGNGTATAACTTAGCCTCGCCAGGCTCAAACTACCTTATAGGGGAACGACATCTCCGACCATACAAAGCCTCAAATGAAGCCATCTCGATGTTGGACTGGTAACTATTATTGTAAGCAAATTCGGCCAAAGGCAAGAACTGGTCCCACTTACCTCCAAAGTCAATCGAGCATGCCCTGAGTATGTCCTCCAATATCTGAATTGTATGCTCCGACTGGCCATCAGTCTGAGGGTGAAATGATGTGCTGAGATCTATCTGGGTGCCCATCTTACTATGCAATGCTCTCCAAAAATGCAAGGTGAAATGAGGACCTCGATCTGATATAATGGACACTGGCACACCGTGCAACCAGTCTATCTCCCAAATGTAGATCTGGGCCAACCTCTCAGAAGTATAAGTAGTAGCCACTGGAATGAAATTCTACGATTTGGTCAATCTAACCACAATGACCCAAACCGCGTCAACCTTCCGCAAAGTCCGAGGCAACCCAACCACGAAGTCTATAGTGATGCGCTCCCACTTCCACTCAGGAATGGGCATCTGCTGAAGTAGGCCTACTGGCCTTTGGTGCTCATACTTAACCTGTTGGCAGTTAAGACACCTAGTCACATACTCCACAATGTCCCTCTTCATCCGCCTCCACCAGTAATGCTGCTTCAAATCACGATACATCTTCGTAGCACCAGGATGAACATAATACTGAGAACTGTGTGCCTCTTCTATAATCCTCTCCATCCTTCCATCAAAGTTAGGAACACATAAACGGCCCTGAAGTCTCAGAACACAATCCTCGCCAATAGTATCTTCCTTGGCACCACCCTGTACCACTGTCTCTTGAAGCTCTGCTAAGCACGGATCATGAAACTGCCGGCCTTAATTTCACCCAATAACAAAGACTGAGCAACCACATATGCTAGAACTCGATGAGGCTCTGAAAGGTCTAATCTCACCAGGAGATTAGCTAAGGACTGAATGTCCAAGGCTAGAGGTCTCTCATCTACTGCAATATAAGCCAAGCTACCCATACTTTCCGCCTTCCTGCTCAAAGCATCTGCTACCACATTTGCCTTGCCCGGATGATAAAGAATGGTGGTATCATAATCCTTCAACAACTCAAGCCATCCTCGCTGCCTCAGATTAAGGTCCCTCTGCTTAAACAAGTGTTGCAAGCTGCGGTGGTCTGTATAAACCTCACAGGACACCCCATACAAGTAGTGCTTCCAAATCTTAAGAGCGTGAACAATCGCCGCCAACTCTAAATCGTGCACAGGGTAATTCTTCTCATGAACCTCCAGTTGGCGCGAAGCATAAGCAATAACTCTCCCTTCCTGCATCAACCCACACCCCAAGCCAACGTGCGAAGCATTGGAATACACTGTATACATCCCCGAACCGGAAGGCAATACCAGAATTGGCGCTAAAGTCAATGCCGCCTTGAGCTTCTGAAATCTTGCCTCACACTCGTCAGACCATCGATACGGGGCATTCTTCTGAGTCAATATAGTCAATGGAGCTGCAATAGAAGAGAACCCCTCCACAAATCAGCGATAATAGCCTGATAGGCCAAAAAAGCTCCTGATCTCTGTAGTTGAAGTAAGACGCAGCCAACTCTGAACAGCATCGATCTTCTGAGGATCAACCTTGATACCCTCTCCGGATACCACATGCCCCAAAAATGCTACGGAATACAACCATAACTCACACTTGGAGAACTTATCATATAGCTTCTTTTCTCGCAAAGTCTGGAGCACAACTCTCAAATGTTGCTCGTGCTCCCCCAGGCTACGTGAGTAAATCAAAATGTCATAAATGAATACAATGACAAAGGAATCAATACACGGCCTGAATACCCTGTTCATCAAGTCCATAAATGTTGTTGGGGCATTAGTCAAGCCAAAGGACATCACCAGGAACTCATAATGGCCATATCTCGTACGAAAAGCTGTCTTCGGAACATCTGAGGCCCGAATCTTCAACTGATGATATCCCGATCTCAAATCAATCTTAGAAAACACCCGAGAACCCTGCAACTGGTCAAACAAATCATTGATGCGCCGCAAAGGATACTTGTTCTTTATGGTGACCTTGTTCAACTGGAGGTAATCGATACACATCCGCATGGAACCATCCTTTTTCTTCACGAATAGAATTGGAGCACCCCACAGCGATACACTCGGTCCGATGAACCCCTTAGCCAACAATTCCTCAAGCTGCTCCTTCAACTCTTTCGGAGCCATACGGTACGGAGGAATAGGTTGGGTGCTTGGAGCTAAACCAATGCAGAAATCAATATCACGATCCGGAGGCATGCCTGGAAGGTCTGAAGGAAATACATCAGCAAACTCTCGAACCACTAGCACTGAATCAATCATCGGAGACTCGGCGGTAGTGTCCCGAACATAAGCAAGATAGGCCACACAACCCTTCTCGCCCATATGTCGAGCCTTCATGAATGAAATAACCCGGCCGGCTGCACTAACTGAGGAACCTCTCCACTCCAGCCTAGGTGACTCGGGCATGGCTAAAGTAATTGTCTTAGCATGGTAGCACGACATGATAAGGAGATAGCCAATCCATGCCTAGAATAACCTCAAAATCAACCATGTCGAGCAACAAAAGGTCCGCTTTGGTCTTGAACCCACAGAAGGTGATCACACAAGACCGATAGATCCCGTCTACCACCACAGAATCGCCCACAGGAGTGGACACATATATAGGAGAACCCAAGGACCCGGGAGGAGCATCCAGAAAATGATCAAATAATGCTGAAACATATGAATAGGTGGACCCTTGATCAAATAATATTGAATCTCCTCTACCACATACTGAGATAATACTTGTGATCATGGTGTATGAGGCCACTGCATCTGATCTGGCCGAAATGGCTTAGAATCTAGCTAGAGTACCGGAAGACTGAGCTCCACCAGAGTGAACAGGAGCTGCCTAACCTCCCCCTGACTAGCCTCCACCTTTAGGACGACCCCTGCCGACCTGTCCTCCACCTCTAGGCGGCCGGACTGCTGGTGCCGGACCCATCGGCTGATAACTCTATTGTATGGCCTTGCCCTGAAAACTGGGACAAGCCTCCTCATATGACCTGGCTCCCCACACTCGTAACAACCCCCATGTACCATAGTATGCTTCCCCGAAGAAGAACCCTGAATGGCCAGAGGGTGATGTGAGCCCGCTGGCATAGCACTGAAGTAGGGTTCGGAGGATCTCGGATGACTGGGATAACCACTGGGTGAACTCTGAATGGCTGGAGGACGGTAGGAACACTCTGGCATGGCACTGAAATGAGGCATCACTGGAACACCTCGGGGAGGTGGTGGAGGTACTGAATATGAAGGCCTGTTGGGCTGACTACTGCTAAACTGACATCTGCCCCTAGCTGGGGCACCTCTGGAATCTCCGGAGAATCTAGCCCTCTTGTCCTGCTTCCCCTTCTCCCTGCTCCTCGACCGATACCCCTTGATTTTGCGAGTAATCTCTACCACGAGCTGATAAGGAGTACCTATCTCCACCTCTCGGGACATGGTGGCCCTAATACCTGGATGAAACCCAGTCACAAATCTCTGCACCCTCTCTGCGTCAGTAGGTAGTATCATAAGTGCATGGCGAGACAACTTAGAAAATTTGGCCTCATAATCTGTCACTAACATATGTCCCTGCTTTAGCCGCTCAAACTGATACAGCAGCTCTTCCCTCTCAGAGGGTTGGATATATCTATCCAGACACATCTGCGTGAACTACTCTCAAGTCACAGGAGGAGAATCTGTTGGCCTGCTGAGAATATAGGACTGCCACCACCTACGAGCTCTGCCCTCCAACTGGAAGGTAGTGAAATGCACTCCATGGGACTCTAGTATCCTCATGTTGTGCAGTCTGTCCCTGCACCTGTCAACAAAATCCTGGGCATCCTCGCCTTGCTCACCCCCGAAGACTGGAGGGTGCAATCGAGTTTATCTATCCAATAATTTCTGCGGATCGCCGTCCGCAGCTAGTCTTGGCTCAGGTGCTGCTGCAACAGGCTGGACCCCACCCACGGGCAGTGTACCCGGGGTATGATGTAATGATGTTGTCTGGCCTGCAGCCTGGGCAGTAGGGGTCTGGACTCCCCTTCCTGCCTGAGAAGTGGCAGGATCTGCTTGAAATAAACCAGCCTGGGACATAGTTTCCATAAATCTCATCCCGGCCGATGACCGCCTGGAAGCCTGGCGCCGTCATGAAGTCTACGGGAGCAGCATCTCCTGGAGGCACCTCGTTTATAGGGTCCTCTGGTGGTGGAATCGAAATAGCCCTGGGATGCTCTTGTCCCCTACCTCGGGCCGGTGCCCTCCCCCGGCCTCTGCCACGGCCTCAGACAACGGGGGTAGCGGCCCCTCCCGGGTGTGTAACATCAGATGCACGCGTCCTCACCATCTGTGAGAGAATAGAAGAATGAGTTTAGTAGCACTATAGAATAATAACAAAGAGAGGTTTCCTAACACCCTATAGCCTCCTGAAGATAAATACAGATGTCTCTGTACCGATCCGCAAGACTCTACTGGGCTTGCCCGTGACTCGTGAGACTTACGTGAACCTAGTGCTCTGATACCATGTTGTTACGAACCAAAATCCTAACTTAGGTCGTGATGGCGCCTAACAGCAGGGTCAGGCAAGCCAACACTTAATTTACTAAGGTTTTTTCTTATTAGATTAAACATTTCAATATATACTCAGTTATTAAAACTTAAAACATAAATCGACAAGGATAATTAGCCAGTTTTTAATCAAAAGCGATCATGAGGACGCGTGAGCCAATATATATACAGACCCGTAATCCATAATAACTATCATGTGTGTGCCAGGAACTAATGTCACAAGTCCTACGGGCATACTAACAGAATATATACAAAATATAATATACAGTCCCACTGTCTGAAAGAAATAGACGAGAAATAAGCAAAAGAAACTCCATGGTGTTGCCGGAGATCGCCAGGAGAAAGTAGCTCACCGTGAAGTCAGGTCTGTCTATAATCAGAATCAAGCTCCGTCTGACAACCAGGTGCACCAGCCTCAGAACCTGTACAATTAAGTACAGAAGGTAGCATGAGTACATAAATATATATATGTACCCAGTGAGTATCCCGCCTAACCTCGAAGAGGTAGTGAGGATAGGTCAACTTGACACTCGCTAAGGCCCAACAATATAATTTAACAGAATATGATGAAGACGGTAGGCATGTAAAGGCAGTGAAGCAGCAAATATATAAGGCACTGAAATCCAAGGAAGTACTGTAAATAAATAAACAATTACTACTTCACCTTCCCCCAAATATCTGTCAAATCAATGTCCATGAATTTAGTAACAAATAAATCATGCGCATACAGGATAAGGACAATCGGCCTAAGCCACAAGATAGTCGTATACGTGCACTGTCGAGGGTCGAACGGCCCGAACCATAAGTGCACCTTACCATAAAGTACTCACATTTATGCACTGCCGAGGATCGAACGGCCTGAATCATAAGTGCATCTTTGCCATAAAGTAATCATCTCTATGCACTGCCGAGGATCAACGGCCCGAACCATAAGTGCATCTTTCAATCCTCCATGGCGTACGACCCGCTCCCATAAGAGTGGGGGAAATCACACTCCGCTCGCGGAATGTAAATTGTGAAGTGGTCACATGCACACACAATATTCCTTTTTAAATTAGTTTTCAGTAAGAAATTCCTTACAAATTTTCTCAAATTCCATGATCTCAGGGAAATAAGCCGCATGTAACATTTAATTTATTAAGCATGTTGTTCATTTCAAGTAAAACACAAGGCATGATGTGGACCTAACTACCCGGACATAATAATAATAGCCGCTAGTACGGAATCTCGTTACTTTGTACGTACGTAGCCCCCACAATCATCACACTTAGCATTTAAATCACCTACGGGGACAATTCCCTATTACGAGGTTAGAAAGGACACTCACCTCGCGTTGCACCTACTCCCCGGGTCAAGAATGCGCCCGAAACTTCGAACTCGTCACCCAAAGGACTCAAAGCTAACCAAACGTTACGTAAATACATCAAATTATACTAAAAGCATGGAATTCTCCTATTATTTAGTCAAATTCATCATTCTTGAAGAAATGCCAAAATCCAACACCGGGCCCGCATGCTCGAATTTCGAAAATTCTTGAAGGAAACACTCACCCATACCCTAAGGATCATTAATATATGTTTTTTGTATGATTTCATAGCCAATTCACGGGTAATACTCTAAATTCTCGAAAGCCCTAGGTTACTACCCAATTCCTTAATTTTTCATTAATTAGGTAGTTAACTAAACTAGGAATTCATGTATTAACTAACTTTAGGGTAGAATTCACTTACCTTTTTAGTAGCTAGGTCGTGGAGCTCTTTCCCAAGCTTCCAAGGTCTCTAATGGTGGAAGAAAATGGGGTAAAATGAAATAATCCTGTGTTTTAAAGAACTCACTGCCTACTGTGGTTCAGCACCTGCGGCTCAAGGACCATACCTGCGGTCTCGCGCCTGCGAGAAAAGACTCGCACCTGCAGAAGAGGGGCAATGGGCACGGGCTCGCACCTGCGGAGAGGAGCTCTCACCTGCGGCTCCGCTCCTGTGGATATTATCCCCACCTACGAGAAAGGGGCAGCCTCACCTGAAGCCGCACCTGCGACTGGGCAACCGCACATGCGGTCACACCAAATCAGGTGCACCAGCAACTTCTTCAGCTGGTTTTTGGCCTCGTTTGGTTCCCGAGAGGCACCTGGGCCCACCCGAGCCCCCGCCCAAACATACCAACAACTCCCAAATCATAATACGGATCGAGCTTTCGGAACACCCAAAACAACGCTAAAACTTAAAATCACACCTCAAAACCCCTAGAACCAAACTTAGGAACTTTAAGTTTTCTTGACTTCACTAACAATGCGCTGAACTGACCTATACTACTCGGAATGATACCAAATTTTGCAAGCAAGCCATAAATGACAAAACGGAACTATTCCCAGTCTCGGAATTCCGTTCGGACCTCGATAACACAAAAATATGCCCCAAACCACAATGTGGACTTAAGGAACTCTTCTTTCAGTATTGGGCGCCGAAACGCTCCCGGGTCATTCAAAACCCATTCCAAACATACGCCCAAGTCCGAAATCATCATACGAAGCTACCAGAACCATCAAAACTTGATTCTGAGGTCGTTTACTAAAAATGTTGACCGAAGTCAAACTTGGTCTTAAAGGCCAACCTGACGGAACCAAGTGTTTTAATATTGCTCTAAACATTTCTGAATCCCGGACCACCCACCCCCATAAGTCATAAATCAAAATAAGCCTCTATGGGGAGTCTCATTTAGGGGAATGGGGTTCGATAACGCAAAACAACCGATCGGGTCGTTACAAGTTCGGGTGATCATTTGTGACTTGTGGGTACCATTAGTTGAGGTCCCTAGGGCCTCAGGATGAGTTCGGATGGTTGACAGATGGGTTTTTGGCATTTAAATGTTGCTGGTGTAATCTATTTTGGTGTTCCGCATATGCGGAAGGGTGACCGCAAGTGCGTTTGGTCATCACAGGTGCGGAGTTGGTCTGGCTTAGGCTTCATCGCAGATGCGGATGATCACCGCACCTGCGAGCTCCCAGGTGCGGTTGGTTGAGCACAGAAGCGGAAAATGGACTTTTAAGTAAGGACCGCAGGTACGGGTCCGCAGGTACGGGTCCGCAGGTGCGGGCCCGCAGGCGCGGTGGTCACTGGGCAGAAAGTATATGTAACGACTCGACCGGTCATTTTGAGCTCTAGCGCATCGTTCGGAGGTTTGAGGACATGAGCAGCTTTGTGTCAGGTATTATAACTCGTAGGCATGGTCGGAGTTAAATTTCGAGAAGTTCGGAGTCAAATTGGAAAGAAAATTCTCATTTTGGAAGCCTTAAGTTGGAAGTTGACTAAGATTGGAATTTTGAGTAAACGACCTCTGAATCAGGATTTGAAGGTTCCGGCAGATTCATATGATGATTTCGGACTTGGGCGTATGCTCGGATCGGGCTTTGGATAACCCGGGAGCGTTTCGGCATATATCGTGGAAGTTAGCATTTTAGAAGAAATTTCATAAGTTTGGGTTGAAAGGCATTTCAGTGATATAGATTTCCGTTTGGGATTCCAAGTGTAGTAATAGCTCCGTAAGGTGATTCCAGAGTTGGGAGCGCGATCGGAAGTAAATTCGGATGTCCGTAGGTTATTTTGAAGTCATTTGGCTAAAGATAGAAATTTGAAGGTTTTTGAGAAATCCGACCGGAAGTGGAAATTTTGATATCGGGGTCGGAATGCAATTC
This sequence comes from Nicotiana paniculata, assembly GCA_005239505.1. NCBI lineage: Eukaryota > Viridiplantae > Streptophyta > Magnoliopsida > Solanales > Solanaceae > Nicotiana > Nicotiana paniculata. Next base: position 18,362 of record ML354260.1, read on the forward strand.
CGAAAGTTGGAGCAGGTCTGTAAGGTTGAATGTGACTTGTGTGCAAAATTTGAGGTCAATCGTACGTGATTTGATAGGTTTCGGCATCGAATGTAGAAGTTTCAAGTTCTAAAGTTCATTAAGCTTGAATTGGGGTGCGATTGATGATTTCGACGTTGTTTTATGTGATTTGAGGCCTCGAGCGAGTTAGTATCATGTTTTGGGACATGTTGGTATAATTGGTTAAGGTCCCGAGGGCCTCGGGTGGATTTCGTAAGGTTAACAGAATAGATTTTGGACAAAGGAGCTGTTGATTTATTGCTGCAACAGCTGGTTTTGGACAACAATTGGCGCGATCGTAGAGCTGACTTTGGAAGAGTATATATCAAAATCTATAAGGAATATGAAAATTTGCGAAACATAAAAGTTCTAGAACTTGCATTCATGATTTGTACATTTGATCATAAAGTTATGATCGATTGATGATGACTGGTGAACCAGTTTCGACAGAGTTTTCTGATGCATGGATCCGACTTTGGAAGCTCATATCTCGGAATATATGAAGAGTTATATGGTGTACAGCCTATCAAATGAAATATCTTCGAGTCTAGTTTCTAAATCTTCAAACCGTTTGTCATTTAGATATTTTTACAAGGAGTTATGGGCGTTTCCATATAAGGTGTACAGCAGGGGAAAATTGTAATAGGATGTACAACCTGCACAGCGCAAGGTACAACTCGATGAAGCACCTGGGCAGATTGTTTTAAAAACGAGTGTTGGCCCATTTATTTCATTTGGCTTGGACTATTTTGGAGATCTCAAGGAGGGATTTTCACCAAGAAACACTAGGTAAGTGATTTCTTCCTATTTTTGAGTTAAATATGTGATCTTACATGAATTTAGACATGGAAAATTAGTATAAATTTGGGATCTTTTTGGGAAGACCTAGAATTTGGAATTTTGGACTTTTACCATAAATTAAAGCATGAAAATTAGAGTAAATTGTATATTTGAGTTAGTAAAGCTATGGGTAGAATTTATCTTCGAGAAATTTCGGAATGCGGGTACGTGGGCCCGAGGGCATTTTGGTCAACTTTTCGAGCGGAGTTGGGAACTTATACAATTTGAATTGTTACAAGTATTAGAGTGAATATTTATTGGTTTTCCTTCTATTTGAATAGTTTTGGGGCGTTGTGCATCAATTGGAGTCGTCGGAAGGGCTTGGAAGCCGGTTATGAAATTTCGGAGCGAGGTAAGTCTCCTTTCTAATCTTGTAAGGGGGAATTGTCCCCATAGGTGAAATAATTAAATAGGTGCTACTATTTTTGGGGGCTACGTATGCACGAGGTGACGAGAGTCCGTGCGTGTAGCTACTATCATGTTTATGTCCGGGTAGTCTAGGACCCAAAAACATATTTTAATTGTCGTATTTGTAATCTTATTGATGAAAATAAAGTGTTTAAACGTTACTGAACTTGGTAAAAATGGATTTCTGGAAAAGATTTAAATACTATTTTTGTGACCTTTAAAAGATAAATTTGTCATTTACTTGAGTATTTGTTTTCCCGATGTAGTCGGGGTGAACTGTGTGATTGTGCATGACTGTGTGTGACCGCTTCGTAATTTATATTCCACGAGCGGGGTGATTTCTTCCACTACTCTCATGGGAGCGGGTTGTACGCCACGGCGGGTTAATAGATGCATCTATGGTTCGAGCCGTTTGACCCTTCGGCAGTGCACAATTTATATTTATGTTGGTTCGGGCCGTTCGACCCTCGGCATTGCTTGCGCATGAGATTTACTGCGTATTTTGCTGTGATTTTTACCTGATTACGGGCCTGGAGATTTTAAAGTGGTCAACTAAAATGACGAGGAATTAAGAATATTAAATGTGAAAGAAGTTGCTATTTCTTGTCGTTACTTGTTAAATTGCCTATGATATTCATGCTTAGTGTCACACTTGATTATATTAAATCGACCTCTAGTAAGTGTCAAAGTCGACCTCTCGTCACTAGCTTTTCGAGGTTAGGCGGGATACTTACTGAGTACACGTTGTTTTCGTACTCATGCTATATTTGTTGTGCATTTTTATTGCACAGGTGCATTCATAGCTAGTGGCCCTGTTTGACGCAGTGATGTGGCTGACCTAGAGACTTAGACGAGCTGCACCATCCGGAGACGACCCACAGTCGGCAGAGTCTTCCTCAGATGTATTATATTTATTTTAAATTCCTTGTCCAGTTGTATTCTGGACAAGTATTGTAGTACATGTAAAATTTCTAGAAAATTCGCTCATGTACTTGTGACACCGGGTTCTGGGATAATTATGTGATTTATTCACTATTTAAATTTTTTAAAGATATTATTGTTTACTCAGTGAAAGTTCGTTAATTATTTTTTAAGAAAAATGAAGGAGGAATGATTTCGAGAATTTTAAAATAAAGATTTTAGTTATTTACTAAGTGTTGGCTTGACTGACAGTGGGGTCCGGCGCCATCACGACCTTAATCGATTTTGGGTCGTGACAGTATAAAAGGATGCCTTCGCGAATTTTTATTATATTTCACCATTTTTGAAGACGGGTTTGGAGCTTTTTGAGGGATTTTGAAGAGGGATTCAAGGGAAACACATTGAGGTAACGTTTTTGTACCTAATACTCGATTCTATGTTGGTATTTGACTGATTAATCACGAAATTTGTGGGATTTAATGGTGTAATTTGAGGGGTTATGGCTTGGAAATTTGGAGACCTTTAATTGGGGATTTGAGGGGTCATTTGAATTCCTATTTTGATGTTCTTGGTATGTATAGACTCGTGGGAGGATGAGGATTCTTGTGATGTGATTTTTATCAAATTCTGAGACGTGGGCCCGGGGGTCGGGTTTGGCCAATTTCGAGATTTTTGGTTGAATTTGATAATTTTCGAGTGGGCTTCGTTCCTTAGCATATATTAATGATATAAATCTGATTTGGTAGATTTGGAGAAATCAGAGGCCGAGTCTAGAGGTAAAGGCATTGAGGGCTAGGATTTTAGCCAGTTTTGAGGTAAGTAACGTTTCCAAACTTGGTTCTGAGGGTTCGAAACCCCGAACTATATGCTATATGAATATAATTTAGGTGACGCACATGCCAAGTGATGAGCGTACACCGAGTGATTTGTGGCCTGGCTCATCCCATGGCACTGTCTACTACCTATTTTGGATTGATATTCGTACTTTTAATGACGTGGTTAATGTGAACATGCTAGAAATCATGCTAAGTCAAATGCTAGGGCTTCACGCCGAAAATGCTAAGACCTGAGTGGTCGTATATTGTTGTCTCCTTATGTGTTTATTTGATTTTGTATACTCAGTCCTGCCATAGCATATCATTTCATGCCTCAGTCTCGGTAATTGTTGATTTTATATATTTATCATTGTTTCGGGCTAGTTCATGCATCTGTGAGCCCATGTGAGCGAGACTGGAGAGTAATGACCAAGTGAGGCCGAGAGCATGTTATTGAGACAGTTATGAGATCGTACTGCACACCGCAGCGATACTCTGATCATGCCTTCGTTGGCTTGATATACTGCTTGGGTCAATAAGAGCCCCTCCGGAGTCTTTACACCCCCAGTGAGCGCATTGATATTGAGGGATGGATCTTCCCTGGACATGGATCTTGTCCGAAGTTGATGATACGTGAGGGATGGATCGTCCCTGGACATGGATCTTGTCCGAGTGTTGTATTCCGGAGATGGATCTTCTTCGTGGGGGCTGGATTGGCCTTTTCCTCAATACTGAGTGACTACGGTCACCGGTGTTTATGCATATTCCGCGATGGATTTTCCCTGGGCCTGAGAGCCATATACAGTACTGAGTGGACTTCTGTGTGAGAGCTATGAGCACTATGTACATTTCCACACTGTTGATACATTGGCATGTAGAGTACTGAGATATACCTGGGTTACTTATCATACCGGTCATATTATGTTTTCATTATCTGTCAAAACTGTGAGCATGCCTAAATTTTGTATACTGTTTTCATTAAAATTATTGAGGTTTAGTCTTTCACTACCTCTCAGCCCGTAGTTTGGGTTCGTTACTTCTGAGTTGGTGTACTCAAGTTACCCTCTTCACCTTGTGTGCAGATCTAGGTACGGCGGGACCCAGTAGTGGTTGCTAGATGCAGTCAGAGTTCCTTGGGAGGCATCGAGTAGCAGTTGGCGATCACAACCTCGATTATCTCCTTCTCTATCCACCTGTCATATTTACTTATTTCAGACAACTTTGTGTCGGCTCTGTATTTTGATATTTTGATGTAGTAGCTCATGACTCGGTGACACTAGATCTGGGTTCGGGTTTTCCTTTATTTATGTTATCAGTGATGTTAAACCCGTAAATGCTTTTATAAAAATGAGACTCTTGCTATAACTATAATGATTTTTCCTGAAAATAACTTTTAGCGATGAAATGTGTGGCTTGCCTGATTTCACGACAGGCGCCATCACGACTAGGTATTTGGGGTCGTGACAAATTCTAACTAAACTATTGAAAACAATACAAACTCAAACATTCAATTTTTATTATATGTAATCAATTCAATTAAAACAAAACCTAAACCTAGATTTCTGTAAAATAAAATGTTAAATAATCAATTGAAACACTAACCAATTGAAACTAATTCATAACTAATAAACAAAACATTAGATTTATACACAAAAGAAATAAGTTGTAATTCAAACCTAGAACTTTTAGGAGGTGGAGAAGGAGAGACGCGCCAGTGGCAATGGAAGCGGCGACGGCGGCAGCTGGACAGTGGCGATGCGGGGTGGGGAATGGGATTTGTGTGAGGGAAATAGAGAAGGAGAGGATAATGTATTGAGTGAGGAGTTAAGGGAATTTTGAGTAGAGGGGTATGAAAAAATAAGGGGAATCCCGTATATTTCAGATCTGATTTCAGACTTACCGACAAAAGTTGGCCGGTAATTTTGGTCGGTACAATAAGTGTTCACTGCTTGACCAAAAACCGACCAACTTTGGTCGGTTATTTTTAAAAAAAAATTAAATTCTTTTTTTTTTTTTTTTATTTCTTAAAATATTATAAGCTATAAAAATTTATTATAAACTATAAAAAATTATTATTAACTATAAGCATTTATTTTATTTAACTGTACAATTATTATAAATAATTATAAACTATAAGCATAATCTTTACAAATAATTATATTAACTAGGTAATTACTTTTAATAGATTATAATATCATCTATCTAAGTAAATTTTCTAAGTTATATTTAAGTATATGAGTAATTTCACACATAGACACTATATTCTAATTGATGATCAATCTTATACATTACTAGTACGAATAATTTATCCATTGATAAACCAATATAATATTATTCTATTTTAGGTCGAGACGTTTTGTTTTTATATTAATCGATATAAGTCAAAACGTTTTATTTTTAATACTCATCGATGCATCTAAATAAGTTATAAGTCGATGGATCAATTTACAAATAGACATATTTGATGATAAATTATATATACTAATTAGGATCTTCACAAGTTATCTATCCCTAAAAGAACCCGACCATGTGGTTCTAGTGCTTCGTGTTCTTATATATATACGGTATACCTTTATATATATATATATACACACACGCACACACACACACACACACACTTTATTGTAATACTTTAACTATATAAGAGCTTGTTATAGTATATGTTAGTGTGTATATATATAACACACAGGCTTCGTCGTGCTACTTTAACTACATATATAGCATGTTATAGTATATGTCATTATTTGTATTATAAAAGTGTTAACGGATTATATTTATATTATTTAGATAGTAAATATTAATGTGATTCAAATTAAAAGTTTGACCATGTTTAACCTATTAATTTAACTCGTTTACTCAATACTAATAACTTCTTTCATTTCTTTAATTTGTGATATATATATATATATACACACACACACACATGTATTCTTCTATTTTCCATTCATTCATTACTAATAATGCATGACATAATGTCACGATCCAAATTCCCAACCCACAGGATCGTGATGGCGCCTAATACAATACTTGCTAGGCAAACCGATGTTAGAAATTTACTAACCATTTCCTTTAAAGTTTACTTGACACAATAGAAAATCTTAAAAATAAAACAAATAAATCTAATGCTTTCCAATAAATGACTTCATGAATAATATTAGATAAAATGAAATGAACCACGAACTATTACCAACTATATATCTACCCAGGGTCTGGTGTCACAATTCACGAACTACTAATGAATTTTACAAGTATTTGGCTAAAAGAAAAAAATATCTCTGTTTTGAATGAAATGAAACAGTAACTAAATAGTGTAGAGAAGACTCTAGGAGTCTGCGAACGCCAGCAGATCTACCTCTTGTCTCCGTGAAAATGCACAGCTATGTCTCAAACTTAACACTGGTCAGTAGCTGGATCTGCACAAGAAGTGTAGAGTACAGTATCAGTACAACCGACCCCATATACTGAGTAAGTGTCGAGCCTAACCTCGACGAATTAGTGACGAGGCTACAGCGGGGTATTAACAATGTAACCTGTGAACAATATATAATAAAGCAAGAAGGAAATTCTAAACTAAACAAAACAATAATCTGTATCAATGAATAAAACAACTGAGCCACCTTTTCCAGGCCTCAGCTATAATCAATTCTCACATAAGTTTCCAAATTTCCAATTCCACTTTGAAACGACCGTAAGTACATAGTATGATAAACAGTAAAGTAAAACAGTAAGTTTTCACATCTTGTGCTTTGAAAATCAGTAAAACATAAATGTCCTCCCTTATTGCTCCTTGTTGCGGCGCGCAACCCACTCCCACCTGTCCACCCTTATTGCTCCTCCCTATATATATCACCCTTATTTCTCATGTTGCGGCATGCAACCCGATCTCACCTGTCATGTGATGACCCAAGGGGTCATTCTATGAATTTAGAATTCGTCCTAGACTTATTAACCATAAAAAGATTTATTTTAAATACCTCAATTTACGTGCGCAGTCCAGGAGTGAAACCAGAAAGCTTTTATGTGAAAATATGATAAATAGTGATTTTTAGAGTTAAAATTTGATTATAGTTGACTTTGGTCAACATTTTGAGTAAACGGACCCGAATATGTGTTCCGGCGATCCCGGGAGGTCCGCAGTAAGATATGGGACTTGGGCGAATGCCCGGAAATAAATTCTGAGGTCCCAAACCTTATAAATCAATTTTTGAAAGAAATTATTTTGCTGAATTATTAATGAAATAAAGAAAAGAATTAATGTTTGAAACCATTGGTATCGGGCTCGTATTTTGGTTCCAGAGACTGGTACAGATTTATTATAGTATTTGAATACTAACGACGCCCGGTTGAGAAATAGTGAAATTGAAGTGTTCTTGAGAAAAGTGATGAGTTTTGAGGTTTAATTCATAGTTTTACATATTATTTTCATGATTTTATCGCACGATCAAGTCCGTATGATGTTTTTAGACTTGAGTGCATGTTTGGTTTAGAGCCCTGAAGGCTCGGGTGAGTTTCGAATAGGTTTGGGTTGTGTTGCGCTCGTTCTTTCTTATGCTTCGACGTCGTTTATTCAAGCATGAATGATATCATATTGAACAAATGAGCTCCCATTTATGTTTTGAACGAAGTATTAAATTCGTATCATAATTACGGACTCGTAACAAAAAGAATCGTTGAATTTGGACATCGTATGAGGATTTTATCGTCATTTAACTAAGGTTGCCAGATTTTTCAGATTAATTGTCACGACCCAAAATCCATAAGGTCGTGATGGCGCAGGACACCATTGTCAGGCAAGCCAATCATTAAATACTTAAGTTAAATTTCATGTTTTAGCATTTTTTAAATCATTACCTTTCACTTTATTACATAATAACTAAATAAAATCCGCTAAGTAAACACGACAGTTTAATATTCCATTTTTATAAAATACATCCCAAACACATCCCAGAACCTGGTGACACAAGTACATGAGCAAATTCTAAGAATTTCAAAAATACTAAAAAGCTTGTCCGAAATACAAATTGGACAAGGAATGAAAATGAAAATACAATACATAAAGGAAGACTCTGCCGACTGCGGGTCGTCTCCAAGTGATGCAGCTCGTCTAAGTCTCCAAGTCAGTCATATCACTGTGAAAGTACATGTGCAACAAAATGCACAGAAAGTGTAGCATGAGTACGAAAAACAACGTGTACTCAGTAAGTATCCCGCCTAACCTCAGAGAGGTAGTGACGAGAGGTCGAATTAGACACTTGCTAGAAGTCAATTTAGTATAATCAAGTGAGACACTAAGCATGAATGTCATAGGAAATTTATTGAAACCAGGAATAAATAATATCAACTCCTTCCACATTTAATCACTTTAAATCTTCGTCATTTCAATTGACAATTTAAATAATAATCAGGGATAAGAAATATCAGACTTATTTCACATTTTACACTAGGGGTGTGCATTCGATTTATCGATTCGATTTTGACCCTTATCGATAATTACTTATCGA
>ML354261.1:0-28844 GCA_005239505.1 Nicotiana paniculata
CTTCTTCTTCTTCTTCTTCTTCTTCTTCTTCTTCTTCTTCTTCTTCTTCTACGGAACGAGACTTATTAATCTTCCTCTTAGAAGAAGATGAACCAACAATAATTTCTTGGGCCTGAGCCAAAGAGATCTTCAGGATAGATGAAGCAGACACCCCGCGAGCAGAGAACCCTATCAAAAGGGAAAAAGTTAAGAGACAAAGAAAGAAGAGACTCGAGTAAGGAAAGAAGCAAGAACAAAAGCTTCACTTACCGTGGGTCTTTACATGCCAACCATACCTCCCAGCGAGGTACTTCCAAGATCTCTCTTCTAAAGGAGCAACGGACAACAAATCACGGATACTGGAGACATTCTCAAAAGTATCCATGATTGCTGAGAGAAGAAGAAACGGATACGGTGTTAATAAAACATCTCAAGTCAGAACGAGGAAAAGTAAATAGATGTGAGCTAAAGCATACTCACGTGCGCGATTCCACTTCTCAGGGAAGGGAAGATATTCTTCACCCACTAAACCAACAGTGGGTACAACAACATACCGGAGGTACCAACCCCTATCCNTCCTAAGCAGATATTGAAAAAAATGGCAGAATTCAATTATAACTAGGTCAATGAGAGGTCTAAACCCTAGAGTTAAAGGGTACGTATAAACAAAAGAATATCTCATCTTGTAAGACGTTATTATTTGATTACTATTCAGAATGTAGACAGGGAAATCAAGCCTCCAAAAACATTCCCTACGAACAAGGGAAATCTGACCGTCAGTTATAATGGTTGGATACCTTTTGACACTCTCAACGGAAGAAGATTGGTCTACAAGAACTTGATTATCTCTAGCAAAGACAAACTCAGCAGGGACAATTTCATCAACTCCAGGTTCACGAAGGCGTTCACCTCTACCTCTAGACAGAGACCGAGAAGCCCTAAACCTCAGAGAAACTAGAGACCTAGCGGAAGGAGAGGGAACTATCTGAGAAGAAGAGGAGCCTCTCGAAGGAGTGGATCCTAGACTCCTAAGTCTATCACCCCTCTGACTCCTAGTCGGAGAAGAATATGGCGTTAAATTCTCAATATCTATAACTCCCTGAGGTTGGTTTGAAGACATGTTTACAAAGGCAATAAGTAAGTTCTTTACAAAAGACAAAGTTAGAAAGTGTTTTGTGGAAGCAAAGAAAAGAAGAAAGGTATTTATACTTGAGGACAACCNTGTTTCGAGGAAAAGCGGCGGCAAAATATTCCCGCCATAAATGAATATCCACTTACCAAATATTAATCGATAAATATATGGTAAGTGGGGGGACTATCTCTATTGGTAAAAGAGTTTCACACGTAAGCCAGCTTTTAACAACTCAGCCAGTTACGTGGACACAGGAGAACGCCACCGCTGGATGTGATTCTTTGAAGAGGTACGGAACAAAGAGGCACGATTCAATAAACCCTCGAGCTTATCAGCCACGGGAAACTCAACCTGATCATAACAGGGAAGAGGCACGATCAGAATGAATCTAGACAAAACTACGAGCAGATTCAAGAACCCACAATTGATTACTCGAACGTTATCTAACCGTACCCCAATTACTGTTATCATTTGTAACGCCTCATTAATGTCATAATTAGTCATTAATGAGCAACCATAGCAAGAGTTGTACGTTATATCAAGGAATATCCTATATAAGGGAGGGGAATACATTTTGTAAAGGCATCTGATTCTCGAATACAATTTACTTCGCTTTTCTATATTTCTGCAATATTGTCTATTATTCATTTTTCTCTATTTCCTTGATTACCAGTAACCCATGTTCATCCTAGAAATAGCTTTAGTCAAATGATCTAATTCTTTGGTTAAACAAGGCCTTCAGATCTTTGAGAGCCTGTTGGCATTCTTCAGTCCATTCAAACTGATTTTGCTTTTTTAGAACTGAAAAGAATTTAAAACTCTTCTCCGAAGACCTGGAGATAAATATTCCTAAGGCTGCAATTCTTCCTGTTAGTTTTTGAACTTCTTTTTTGCTCGTAAGTATATCAGGTATTTCATAAATAACTTTAATCTTAGCGGGGTTTACTTCTATACCTATATTTGATACAAGGAAACCCAAAAGCTTACCTGATTCAGCGCCAAAGGCGCATTTTTCTGGATTTAGTTTCATGTTATACCTGCGCAAGATTTCGAAGGTGATTGAAAGATGATGGAAATGATCTTCCGCTTGAGTTGATTTTACCAGCATGTCATCAATGTATACTTCCATTATTTTCCCCAGATGTTCCTAGAACATCTTGGTCACTAGCCTTTGATACGTGGCTCCAGCATTTTTCAGGCCAAAAGGCATGACTTTGTAACAATAAGTCCCCCTGTTTGTAATAAAGGAAGTTTTTTCCTCGTCTGAGGGATCCATTTTTATCTGATTATAACCAGAATATGCATCTAGAAAGCTCAACAATTCATGACCTGCAGTGGCATCAATCATTTGATCTATGTGTGGTAATGAAAAGGAGTCTTTGGGGCATGCTTTATTCAAATCTATGTAATCTACGCATACTCTCTATTTACCATTATTTTTGGGTACCACTACAACATTAGCTAACCAATTAGGATATTTTACCTCGCATATTGAACCAATTTTCAAGAGTTTTTGTACCTTTTCATCAGCTTGGTTCTTGAATGGTCCTTGCTTTCTTTTCTTTTGCTTGACAGGCACGAATGATGGATCTTCATTTAGTTAATGAGTCATCACTTCCGGAGGTATACCTGTCATATTTGAATGGGACCAAGCGAAACAATCTGAGTTAGCTTTTAAATATTCAATTAACTTACCTCTTCTTGCGGGGCTTAGCCTCGTGCCTATATGAACTTTTCTCTCTTAGGCTTCTGCTCGAACAGTGGGATAACTTCGAGCTCCTCAATAGTTGTTTTAATATGCTCGTCTTCTTCTGGCTCCTGAATGACATCGGGTCTGGAATCTATGTCCGTATGTTTTAATGTTGCCTCTATGGTGATTTGGTTCACCTTCTCGTGGCTTCCTTCTTCCATACCTATTTGGGTTCCAATTTCTTCTTCCGTACCTAATTAGGAGATTTCCTCGTCTTTTGACTCTTCCGCTACCTCTTTTTTGTTTGAGTGTACTACTGAATTTATATTCCTTGAGGTATGATGATCGCTTTGAATATGTTGAATTCCCCATTTTTGAAAGGAATTTTATTACCTGGTGTAAAGTAGATGGTATTGCTTCAATGCCATGGATCCATGGTCTCCCCATGATTACGTTGTAAGCCATATCGGTGTCAATGACTTGAAATTTTGTATTTTTGATTACTCCTTCTGCATAGGTACTAAGCTCAATTTCTCCTTTTGCGATTACTCAATCCTCCATTAGCATTTCTTCCACAACTCTCAACAAAATGATGTTGACTGAGCTACCTGGATCAATCATCACTCTTTTTACATTAGTGTCATATATGAGTGGAGATATTACCAGATCATCGTTATGAGGAAGCAACAATCCGTTGCCATCTGCATTGTCGAACGTTATATTGTCTGCTTCCATGTCTTCACGAATCCGCTTCCCGTATGTAATTGTGAATTTTGTTGTTCTTTTGCAGACAACTGTGTTCACCTCCTCTCCTCCGTGTATCACATTCTCTTTGGAGATGGTGGTTTTGGGGGCTCTTGCATGTTCTTCATATATGCCTGTTTGCCTTTTTCACTAAACAGTTATGTTAGATAGCCCTGTTTTAATAATTGTTGTACCTCACCTTGCAACAATCTGCAATCTGATGTTCCGTGTCCATGATCGTTATGGAACTCGCACCAGAAGTCTGGATTCCTTCTGTTTGGATTCAATCTCATTTCTTTGGGCCATCAAACTTTATCGCCCATGTTTCTCAGTACGGTAATTAATTCAGAAGTACTTACATTGAAGTTGTAGTCTCCGACTCTTGCATTACCTCTGTTCTGTTCCTCCCAATCTTTTCTAGATCTTGAGGAGGATGAGTTCGTATCTCTATTTGATGGCCTATATTCCGACCGTGTGTTTTCAAACCTGGAACGAGTTTCTCGTCCTGAAGGTCCCATATATGGATCGTACCTGTTCTTACCCGTTCTCCTTTCTGGTTTGGAGCGTCTAGAACTGGCTCGATCTTCAGCTTTTGATTGAGCAATGGTGTCTTCTTCTATTCGTAGCTTGCTGTTGTACCTGTTATAGACATCGTTCCATGTCGTGGCTGGGAATTCTCTTAAGCTTTCCTTGAGTCTTCTCGTGGCTTCTGAGCTTCTATCATTTAAGTTGCTTGCAAATGCCATTGCTGCCCAATTGTCAGGTACCCTTGGTAGCAACATTCTTTCTCGTTGAAACCTGTCTACAAATTCTCGGAGCAACTTCGCGTCTCCTTGTTTTATCTTGAATATGTCTTCCATTATTTTTTTAACTTTTTGTGCACCGGAATGTGCTTTTATAAAAGAATCTGCAAGCTCCGCAAAAGAGTCAATAGAATTTTCGGGTAGAAGAGAATACCATGTTAGTGCTCCTTTGGTGAGTGTCTCTCCGAACTTCTTGACTAGTACTGAATCAATTTCTTGTTTAGTCAGATCGTTGCCTTTTACTCCTGTAGTAAAAGCAGTTACATGGTCACGTGGATGAGTTGTCCCGTCATACTTGGGAATATCAGGCATTTTGAATTTCTTCGGAATAGGCAAGGGTGTTGCATTTGGCTTCCAAGGTTGTTAAGAATATCTATCAACGTCAATGCCTTTGATAACAGGTGGTACTCCAGGAATTTGCTCGATTCGGTCATTTTGTTCCTTCACCTGTTTCTGCAAGGTTAGTAATAAAGCCTGTAATTCTGGATTACTAGACATACCTGATCTTGCTTCTGGGGACTCATTTGGAGTGCCTCTACTTCCTGAGTTTGCTAGTCCGAATTGTGGATTTTCCACAATTGCGGTGTTATTAGGAGGAGGTGCAGATGATGCAGCTGGCAGTCCCCTCATGAAAGCTTGTAAGGCTTGGGTCACATATACACACAGGATCTTGTTCTCCTGTTTGTTCATTTCCATTATGATTATTATTTTGACTCGTAGATCTCTCTAGGGAATATTCCCTTGAGCCTCGTGGGGAACCTGAAGGTGATGGAACTGAAGTTCCAATCCTTTGTTGGTTGTTGTCGTTGGCGTTCGGCATAATTTACAGAATGTTATTTGAGAAAAAATAGAGATTATCAGATTCCTGGTAACAGAACCAATTTGTTTAACCAAAGAATTAGATTCTCTGCCAAAGCTATTTTAAGAAGAACACGTGTTTCTGATAACCAAAGAATATGCTAATAATTGTAAGTAAATTTGTAAATAGAAAGAAGAAAGATGCAAAAAATGTAAGTAAATTTCAATAGCGGTTCGTACGTGTCTTTACAAGTTATATTTTACTCCCTTTTATAGGGAATTCCTTAATATAACGTCTACTCTTTTCAGTGATTAAGCATTAATGGATAATAATGGCATCAACGTAATGTTACAATGATTAATCGTAACTGTTGCGTGAAGATTATGTAACTTTTTGGCTCATTAATTGAAGATCCTCGAATCTGCCCTTTATTCCGTCTTGATTCATTCTGACCGTGTCTCTTCGCCTTCTCAATTAGGTTTAGATTCCCGTATCTGATTACCCCGTGGGTATGCTGTTTCGTTCCTCTTTATCTCGTACTTCTTCATAAAGTCTCGTCTAGTTGTCATGTTGTCATTGATCCACATAGATTGCTGAGTCATCATAAGTATTATACGTGTGAAGCTCATTTTTTACCAATACACAGGGTCCGGGGGCCAGGCCTAAGTGGAAGGCGTGGGCTATAGCACACGAAATTAAGAGAATCGGGCAGAATTCAAGTTTTATGACTGTAAAATGACAAAAAACGAGGAACGGTCACGGCAGGGCAGTGATTATGGTTCCTTATTTTATTTTTGATGGCCCGAAAAAATTTGAGGCGATCTGGGTTTTGGGGTCTAGGCCCACATAGAAGGTGTGGGCTATAGCGCACGCAAATCAAGGAATCTGGCGGAATTCAAGTTTTATTGTCGTAAAACGCCAAAAAATGAGAAACTATCACAGCGAGCCCGTGACTATGGTTCCTTCGATCATTTTTTTCATCCTGAAAAATTTGAGGCGATCCGAGTGGTGGTGGTGGTGGGGGGGGGAGGGAAAACAGAAGGCGTGGGCCATAGCTTATTAAAATTAGGGAATCAGGGGGAATTCACTTTTTATGGCTGTAAAACGCTAAAAAACAAGTAACGACCACGGCAGGGCGGTGACTGTGATTCCTTAGGTCATTTTTGATGGCTCAGGAAATGTTACGCGATCCAGGTCCGGGGACCGGGCCCATGCGGAAGGCATGGGCTATAGCACACAAAAATTAGGTAATAGGTTAGAATACATGTTTTATGGCCATAAAACGCCAAACTAACGAGGAACGGTCATGAGGCAGTGACAAATTTTCCTTAGATTATTTTGGATGGCCCAGAAAAATTTAAGGCGATACGGGTCCAGGGGCTGAGCCCACGCGGAAAGCCTGGGCTATAACATACGAAAATAAAGGGAATCAAGCGGAATTCAAGTTTTATGGTCGAAATGGTTTGAGACGATCCGGGTCTGGGGGTCCGGGGGTCCGGGACCACGCGCAAGGCGTAGGCTATAACACACGAAAATCAAGGAGTCGGGTGGAATTTCAAGTTTTATGACCGTAAAACACAAAAAAAGGGGAACAAGCATGGCGGGACGATGACTATGGTTTCTTAGGTCATTTGTGATGGCCCAAAAAATTTGAGGCGATCCATGTCCGGGGGGCGGGCCCACGCGGAAGGTGTGGGTTATAGCAACCAAAAATCAGGAATTGGGCGGAATTCAAGTTTTATGGCCATAAAATGCCAAAAAATTAGGAACGGTTATGATGAGGCAGTGATTATGGTTCCTTAGGTAAATATTTATGGCCTGAAAAAATTTGATGCGGTCTAGTTCCAAGGGGCCGGGCCCACGCGGAAGGCGTGGGCTAGCATACGAAAATTAGGGAATCAAGGTGCAATTCAAGTTTTATGGGTGTAAAATGCCAAAAAATAAGAAACGATCACGGCGCGGCGGTGACTATGGTCCCTTACGTCATTTTTGATTACATTTGTGGCGATTTGGGTCTGGGAGTCCGGGCCCACACGAAAGGCGTGGGCTATAGCGAAGGAAAATAAGGGAATCTGGCAAAATTCAAGTTTTATGGTTGTAAAATGCTAAAAAATGAGAAACTATCAGGCGACGCGGTGAAAATGGTTCTTAACGTCATTTTTGACGGCCCGGAAAAATTTTAGGCGACCCGGGTCCAGTGGACTGGGCCAAAACGGAATGCGTGGGCTATAACACACTAAAATCAAGGATTCAGGCGAAATTCAAGTTTAATGGCTGTAAAATGCCAAAAAATGAGTAACAGTCATGGCGGGGCAGTGAGTATGGTTCCTTAGGTCATTTTTTATGACATGAAAAATTTAAGGAGATCAGGGTCTGGGGGTATGGGCCCACGCGGAAGGTGGGGCTATATCGCACGAATTCAAGGAATATGGTAGAATTCAAGTTTTATTTCTGTAAAACGCCAAAAAATGAGAAACTATCATGGCGGGCCGGTGACTATGGTTCCTTAGGCCATTTTTGATGGCACGAAAAAATTTGAGGCGATCAAGGAGAAGGGGGGCCCAAGCGGAAGGCGTGGGCTATAGCTTACTAAAATCAGGGAATCGGGCAGAATTCAAGTTTTATAGCCGTAAAACGCCAAAAAACAAGTAGCGGTCATGGCGTGGTGGTGATTCTGATTCCTTAGGTCGGTTTTGATGGCCCGAAAAAATTTGAGGCGATCCGAATTTGAGGGGCCGGGCTTACATGGAAGGCGTGGGCTATAGCACACAAAAATCAGGGAATCAAGCGAAATTTAAGTTTTATGGCCGTAAAACATCAAAAACAGAGGAACGGTCATGACGGGGCGGTGAATAAGGGTCCTTAGGTCATTTTTGATGGCCCGAAAAATGTTAGGAGATCCGGGTCCAGGGGCTAGGCCCACGCGGAAGGCGTGGGCTATATTACACAAAAATTAGGGAATGAGGTCGAATACAGGTTTTATGGCCGTAAAACGCCAAAAAGGGGGAACGGTCTCAGGGCAGTGACTATTTTTTGTTAGGTTATTTTTGAAGGCCCTGAAAAATTTGAGGTGATCGTGCTCCGGGGATCGGACCCATGCGGAAAGCCTGGGCTATGGCATACGAAAATGAGGGAATCGTGCGGAATTCAAGTTTTATGGCCGTAAAATGCCAAAAAATGAGGAACGGTCATGGCGTCGCAGTGACTATGGTTCCTCAGGTCATTTTTTATGGGTCGAAATAATTTGAGATGATCCGGTCCGAGGGACCGGGCCCACGCGAAAGGTGTGGGCTATATCACACGAAAACCAGGGAATCAGGCGGAATTCAAGTTTTATGGCCATAAAACACCAAAAAACAAGGAACGGTCATGGCGAGACAGTGACGATGGTTCCTTACGTCATTTTTGATAATCCAAAAAATTTGAGGCGATCCAGGTCCGTGGTCCGGGCCCACGCGGAAGACCTGGACTATAGCACAAGAAAATTAGGGAATCGGGCAAAATTTATGTTTTATAGCCGTAAAATGCCAAAAAATGAGGAACAATTACAGATGGGTAGTGATAATGGTTCCTTAGATAAATATTTATGGCCTAAAATAATTTGAGGTAGTCTAGGTCCAAGGGGCCGAGCACACGCGGGAGGTGTAGGCTATAGCACACGAAAATTAGAGAATCAGGCGGAATTCAAATTTTATGGGTGTAAAAAGCCAAAAATTGAGGAACGGTCACGACGTGGCAATGAGTATGGTTCCTTATGCCATTTTTGATTTCCTGGAATAATTTGAGGCGATCCGGGTCTAGGCGTCCGGACCCACTCGGAAGGCGTGGGCTATAGCGCAGGAAAATCAGGGAATCTGGCGGAATTCAAGTTTTATGGCCGTAAAATGCCAAGAAATGAGAAAATATCATGGAGGGGCGGTGAAAATGGTTTCTTAGCTTGTTTTTGATGGCCTGAAAAAATTTGAGGCGATCCGGATCCGGGAGGCGGGGCCCAAGCGGAATGTTTGGCTATAGCACACTAAAATCAAGGAATCGGGCGGAATTTAAGTTTAATGGTCGTAAAACGCCAAAACAGTACTAACGGTCATGAAGGGGCAATGACTATGGTTCCTTAGGTTGTTTTTGATAAAATCAAAAATTTGAGGCGATCAGGGTCTGAGAGCCGGGCCCACGCGGAAGGCGTGGGCTATAACACACAAAAATTAGGGAATCGGGTGGAATACCGATTTTATGGATGTAAAACGCCAAAAAATGGGGAACGGTCACGGCGAGACGGTGACTATGGTTCCTTTGATCGTTTTTGATGTCCCTAAAAATTTAAGGCGATCCGGGTCCAGAGGACCTGCCCACGCGGAAAGCGTGGGCTATAGCATACGATAATAAGGGAATCGGGCGAAATTCAAGTTTTATGTCCGTAAAACACCAAAAAATGAGGAACGATCAAGGAAGGGCGATGACTATGGTTCCTCAGGTTGTTTTTGATGACATGAAAAAGTTTTAGGCGATCAGGGTCTGGGAATCGGGCCCAGGTGGAAGACGTGGACTATAGCACACAAAAATCAAGGAATAAGGAGGAATATTTATGCCGTAAAACGCCAAAAAATGAGGAACGTTCATGGCGGGGTGGTGACTATTGTTTCTTAGGTCGTTTTTGATGGCCCAGAAAAAATTGAGGCGATCCATGTCCAGGGGCTAGGCCGACGTGGAAAGCGTGGGCTATAGCACAAGATAATGAGGGAATCAGGCGTATTTACACTTTTATAGTGGTAAAACGCCAAAAAGTAAAGAACGTTCACGGCGGGGCAGTGACTATGGTTCCTTAGGTCGTTTTTGATGGCCCAAAAAAATTTGAGGCGATCCGAGTCCGGGGGTCGGGCTTACGCGGAAGGCTTGGGCTATAGCACACAAAAGTCAGAGAATCGGGCAGAATTCAAGTTTTATGGCCGTAAAACGCCAAAAAATGAGGAACGGTCACATTCGGGCGGTGACTATGGGTCCTTAGGTTGCTTTAATGGCCCAGGAAATGCTAGGTGATACGAGTTTGAGGGCCGGGCCCACGCAGAAGGTGTGGGCTATAACACTTAAAACTTAGGAAATCAGGCGATGACATATGTTCCTTAGGTTGTTTTTGATGACCTAGAAAAATTTGAGGCGATCCGGGTCCGGGGGCCAGGCCCACGCGAAAAGCGTGGGCTATAACCCACAAAAATGAGGGAATCAGGCAGAATTCAAGTTTTATGGGCGTAAAATGCAAAAAAACAAGGAACGGTCATGGCGGGGCAGTGACTATGGTTCCTTACATCATTTCTGATGGCTCGAAAAATGTTGAGGAAATCCGGGTATGGGGTTCGGGCCCACGCGGAAAGCGTGGGCTATAGCTTACAAAAATCAGGGAATCTGACGGAATTCAATTTTTATGGCCGTAAAATGCCAAATAAATGAGAAACTATCACAGCGGGCGGTGATTATGGTTCCTTAGTTTGTTTTTGATGGCCTAAAAAATTTGAGGCATCTGGGTCTGGGGGTCGGGCCCAAGCGGAAGGCGTGGGCAATAACTTACTAAAACACCAAAAAACAAGTAACGAGCACGATAGGGCGGTGACTGTGGTTCCTTAGGTCGTTTTTAATGACATGAAAAAAATTGAGGCAATCAGGGTCTAGGGGCCGGGCCCCTGCGAAAGGCATGGGCTATAGCACACGAAAATCAGGGAATCTGGCGAAATTCAAATTTTATGGCCACAAAAGGCAAAAAATGAGGAACGGTCACGGCGGAGTGGTGACTATGGTTCCTGAGATCATTTTTGATGGTCGGGGAAACGTTAGGCGATCCGAATCTGGGAGTCGGGCCCACACGGAAGGCGTGGGCTATAGCACACGAAAATTAGGGAATCGGGTAGAATATAGGTTTTATGGCCGGAAAATGCCAAAAAATGAGGAACGGTCATGGGGCGGTGACTATTGTTCCTTAGATTATTTTTGATAGCCCTGAAATATTTGAGCCGATCCGATTCTGGGGAGCCGGGCTTACGGGGAGGGCGTGGGCTATATCACATAAAAATCAGGACATCACGCGGATATTCAAGTTTTACGGCCGTGAAACACCAAAAAAGAGGATTGGTCACGGCGGGGCGGTGACTAATGGTCCTTTGGTCATTTTTTATGGAGCAGGAAATGTTAAGCAATCCGGGTCTGGGGGCCGAGCCCATGCAGAAGGCATGGGCTATAGGATACAAAAATTAGGGAATTGGTTAGAATACATGTTTTATGGCCGTAAAATGCCAAAAAATGAGGAACAATCACGAGGCGGTGACTATTTCTCCTTAGGTTATTTTTGATGGCCCAGAAAAATTTGAGGCGATCCGGGTCTGGGGGCCAGGCCCAAGCGGAAAGCGTGGGCTATAGCAAACGAAAATGAGGGAATAGGGCGGAATTCATGTTTTATAGCCATAAAATGCCAAAAAATAAGGAACGGTCACGGTAGGGCGGTGACGATGGTACCTTAAGACGTTTTTGATGGCCTGAAATAATTTGACACTATCCGGGTCTAGGGGCCGGGCCGACGCGGAAGGCATTGGCTATAGCACACAAAAATTAGGGAATCAGGCGGAATTCAAGTTTTATGGCCGTAAAATGCCAAAAAACAAGGAACGATCATGGAGGGACAGTGAGAATCTCTCTTTACGTCATTTTTGATGGCCCGGAATAATTTCAGGCGATCCGGTTCTGGGGGTCCGGGCCCACGCGGAAGGCGTGGGCAATAACACACGAAAATTAGGGAATCAGGTGGAATTCAAGTTTTATGGATGTAAGACGCCAAAATATGAGGAATGGTCAAGGCGGGGCGGTGCCTATGGTTCCTCATGTCGAGTTTGGTGGCCCAAAATATTTCAGACGATCCGGGTCTTGGGCGCCGGGCCCATGCGGAAGGTGTGGCAATAACACACGAAAGTTTGAGAATCGGGCGGAATTCAAGTTTTATGGCCGTAAAATGCCAAAAAAGAGGAACTATCACGGGGCGGTGACTATGGTTGTTTAGGTCATTTTTGATAGCCCGAAAAAATTTGAGGCGATCCGGGTCCAGGGGGCCGGGCCCAAGCATAAGGTGTGGGCTATAGCACACAAAAATCAGGGAATCGAGCGAAATTCCAGTTTTATGGCCGTAAAACGCCAAATAATGAGGAACGATCATGGCGGGACGGTCAAAATTTGTTCCTTAGGTTGTATTTGACATTCCAAAATTTTTTTAAGCGATCCAGGTCCGAGGGCCCAGGTCCACTGCGGAAGGCGTGGGATATAGAACACAAAAATATGAGAATCGGGCGGAATTCCAGTTTTATGGCCTTAAAACACAAAAAAATGAGGAACGGTCATAGCGAGCGGTCAAAATTTGTTCCTTAGCTTGTATTTGACGTCCCGAAATTTTTTAGGCAATTCGGGTCTGGGGTCCTGGACCTACAACGGAAGGCGTGGCTATAGCACACAAAAATATGAGAATCGAGCGAAATTCAAGTTCATGGCTGTAAAATGCCAAAGAACGAGGAATAGTCATGGAGGGGCAGTGACTATGGTTACTTAGGTCGTATTTGATGTCCCAAAATAATTTAAGGCAATCCGGTCCAGGGGGCCTGGGCCCATGGTGGAAGGCGTGGGCTATAGCACACGAAAATATGGGAATCGGGCAGAATTCCAGTTTTATGGCCGTAAAATGCCAAAAAATGAGGAACGATTATGGAGGGGCGTTCAAAATTTGACATTAGGTTGTATTTGACATCCTGAATTTTTTTTTTGGCGATCCGGATCCGGGCCCACGGTGGAGGGCGCGACTATAGCACACGAAAATATGGGCAGCGGGCAGAATTCTAGTTTTTCGGCCATAAAACACCAAAAAATGAGGGACGGTCATGGTAGGGCGGTGACTATGGTACTTTATATTGTATGTGACATCCCGGAAAAATTTAACGCGATCTGAAAGGTGGTTCCGGGCCCACGGCGGAAGGCGTGGGCTATAGCACACGAAAATAAGGGAATCAGGCAAAATTCCAATTTTATGGTCGTAAAACATTAAAAAATAAGGAACGGTCATGGCGAGGCGGTGACTATGGTCCCTTAGGTCGTATTTGACATCCCAAAAAAATTTAGCGCGATCCGAGCATGGGGTCCTAGGCCTACGGCGGAAGGCGTGTGCTATAGGACACAAAAATATGGGAATCAGGCAAAATTCGAGTTTTCTGGCCGTAAAACGCCAAAAATTTAGGATCGTTGATGGAGGGGCGGTCAAAATTTGTTCCATAGGTCGTATTTGACATCCCAAATTTTTTTTAGGCGATTCAGGTCCGGGTGCCTGGGACCACGGCGGAAGGCGTGGGCTATAGCACACGAAAACATAGGAATCAGGCGAATTTCAAGTTTTATGGCCGTAAAATGCCAAAAATCGAGGAACATTCATGGCAGGGCGGTGACTATGGTTCATTAGGTTATATTTGACGTCCTAAAAAAATTTATGGCGATCCGGGGGCAGGGCCCTGGCCCACGGCGGAAAGCGTGGGTTATAACATACGAAAATATGGGAATGAGGGTAATTCCATTTTTATGGCCGTAAAATGCCAAAAAATGAGGAACGGTCATGGCGGGGCGGTCAAAATTTGTTCCTTAGGTTGTATTTGACGTCCCAAAATTTTTTTAGGCGGTCTAGGTCCGGGGCCCAGGGTCCACGATGGAAGACGTGGGTTATAGCACGCGAAAATATGGGAATCGGGCGAAATTACAGTTTTATGGCCGTAAAATGCCAAAAAACAAGGAACGGACATGGTGGGGTGGTGAAAATAGTTCCTTAGGTTGTATTTGACATCTCGGAAAAATTTAAGGTGATCCGGGCCTAGGGGCCTGGAGCCACGGCGGAAGGCATGGGCTATCGCGCACGAAAATATGGGAATCAAGCGAAATTCCAGCTTTATGGCCGTAAAACGCCCAAAAAGAGGAACGGTCATGGGGAGCGGTGACTATGGTTCCTTAGGTCGTATGTGAAGTGCCATAAAAATTTAATGTGATCCGGGCCTGAGGGCCCGGGCCCACTTCGGAAGCCATGGGCTATAGCACACGAAAATATGGGAATCAGGCGGAATTCCAGTTTTATGACAGTAAAATGCCAAAAAATGAGGAACGGTCTTGGCGGGGGTAGTGAAATTTGTTCCTTAGGTCGTATTTGTTATCTCAAAATTTTTTTAGGCAATCCGGGTCCAAGGGCCCGGCCCAAGGCGGAAGGCGTGGGCTATTGCACACGAAAATATGGGAATCACGCGAAATTCCAGTTTTTTGGCTGTAAAATGCCAAAAAATGAGGAACGTTCATGGAGGGGCGATCAAAATTTGTTTCTTAGGTCGTATTTGTCGTCGGGGGTAGTGAAATTTTTTCCTTAGGTCGTATTTGTTATCCCGAAAAAATTTTAGGCAATCCGGGTCCAAGGGCCCGGCCCAAGGCAGAAGGCGTGTGGGCTATTGCACACGAAAATATGGGAATCGCGCGAAATTCCAGTTTTTTGGCCGTAAAATGCCAAAAAATGAGGAACGTTCATGGCGGGGCGATCAAAATTTGTTCCTTAGGTCGTAGTCGTTCCGAAATACGACAAATTCACGTCCTAATTTGGGGACCTCATTGTGCCCGAGGTAGGCCTAGCGACATATAGATTTGGAGAAAACCTAATGCCAATAATTACGTCATTTCATTAATATGTTAAATGGACCAAATCTCTACTAAAATGACAATAATTATAAAGAGTCACTAATGATATTTTCCTTATTACAACCAAAGTCTAAAACGAATCTAGAAAGCAAGTAAAACATCATTCCTAATCTATTTGGTCCCAGAGGGATCTTCTCCATGCTTGGCCTTCTTTGCTCCATCAATCATGTTCCCCAGGTCGCGCATGTCCAGCTGCAAATATGCTCTTGCTAGGTGCCCTCCTTCATTGCCCTCTGCATTCTGACAGTCCGAAATTATTTTCCTTATCTTTCCCTCAAGCTCCATCAACCCCTGCTCCAAATACTCCAACCTCTCTGTTGACTTTTTAGCGATTCCCCTCCACTCGTTGATTGCTTCCATGTCCACTTTATGTTGTTCCAAATGCACCCTTTTGCGCAACCTCATATATTTGACTTGTGCTTCAGCAGCGTTTTCTATGACCTTATTCCTCAAATTGACCCCTGGCTTGACCTCTTCTGCTACGTCATCAACTAACCATGATGGGTAGAATTACACATGGCCGGCATGCTACCGATCTGGCTCGATGGTATCTTTCTCCACAACGATCTTTTGATGCCACATGTGTTGTGCCTTGAACTTGAATGGAATGGCATTCCCCTGGAAGTCTGCTCTGTACTAAACCATTTTTGAAACTCGTGGTATAACCTATTTTCTCCCAGCTTGCCTAATAACCCTGATATGAGCAAAAAGATAGATTCCCCTCAATCCGATTAGCACTAGATTAGGAACATCTCTCGACCTGATGATGAATTCGCTTCTAGGGAACCACTCGAACATCCAGTGTACCTTGTCATCAGTCAAATTGCTAAAGAAATGCACCCAACTCACAGCGTTTCCCGGTTGTGCAAATCTGTCTGGGATAAAAGTCATTCTCTTAGGATGGTGATAGGCTATATGGTCATTCCATGGTCGTCGTGGAAGTTCTTGACGGTATTCTGCTCTCTGAAGGTGTTCTAACAACCATACTTCCAGCAACAGATTGCAACCCTCGAAATGCCTATACCCTTTTTTGAAACGGTCTAAGGTGTATTGATAAAAAAGAGCTTCACACGTGTAATAAATCTTGATGACTCAGTAATTTACGTGGAGCAATGAAGACACGACAGTTGGACGGAACTCTATGAAGAGGTATGAGGCAAAGAGGCACGACAAATCACACCCATGGGTTAATTAGCTACGGAAGTCTCAACCTGATTGAGAAAATGAAGAGACACGGTCAAAAGTGTATTTGGGCAGAATAAAGGGAAGATTCAGAGATCTTCAAATTAGATATCCATACGTTACACAACATTCACGCAACAATTATGGTTGATTCATTGTAACGTTACATTAGAGTCATAATTAGTCATTAATGCTCAATCACCAAAAAGGGCAGACGTTATATTAGGAAATTCCTTATATAAAGGAGAAAAATATAACATGTAAGGGGAGGGAAAAAAACATTCGAAATACTATTGCAATATACTTACTTTTTGTGCACCTTACTACTTTCCATTTACTAGTTTACCTACCATTATAATCTTATTCTTTGGTTATTAGAAACCCGTGTTCTTCTTAAAATAGCTTTGGGCAAAGAATCCAATTCTTTGGTTAAACAAATTGGTTCCGTTACTGAGAATTTTATAATCTTTGTTTGCTTTTCAAGCGATATCCTTTGAACTATGTCGAACTCCAACGACAACAACTAGCAAAGGAATGGAACCCCACGTGATTCAAGGGAACAATCCCCAGAAAGATCCAATAACAACAACGATAATAATGATCAAACGGTGGAACAAGATCGGGTAAAGCAAATGATTGTAGAGTATGTGAGCCAAGCTTTTCAAGAATTTGCGAGGGGATTACCGGATTATTACCTGCACCACTGACACCAGCCCCCAATAATACCATCACCATGGAAAATCCTCAATCTGGGTTGGCAAACTCAGGAAGGGGAGATACTCCTAATGAATCTCTCGAAGCGAGACCAGGTATGTCTAATAACTCTGAATTACATACTTTATTACTAACTTTGCAGAAATAGGTGAAGGAACAAAACGATCGAATCGAACAAATTCCTGGAGTACCACCTGTTATCAAAGGAATTGACGTTGATAGATATTCTCAACAACCTTGGAAACCAAGCTCAGCACCCGTACCCATTCCAAAGAAGTTTAAAATTCCTGACATACCTAAGTATGACGGGACAACCGACCCACATGACCATGTGACTGCTTTTACCACTGGAGTGAAGGGCAACGACTTAACAAAATAAGAAATTGAGTCGGTCCTAGTTAAAAAGTTTGGAGAAACACTTACCAAAGGGGCGCTAACCTGGTATTATCTTCTCCCAAAACTCTATTGATTCTTTTGCTGAGCTTGCAGATTCTTTCATAAAGGCACAATCTGGTGCGCAAAAAGTCGAGAAAAGGATGGAGGACATCTTTAAAATAAAATAAGGAGACACGAAACTACTTCGTGAATTTGTAGACAGGTTTCAACGAGAAAGAATGCAACTACCAAGGGTGCCTGATAATTGAGAAGCCATGGCATTCGCAAGTAATATAAATGACTAAAGCTCAGAAGCCACGAGAAGACTCAAGGAAATCTTGAGAGAATTCCTAGATACAACGTGGAACGATGTTTATAACAGGTATAGTACTAAACTTTGAATAGAAGAAGATACCATTGCTCCTCCGAAAGAGGAAGATTATAATAGATCCAGACGTTCAGAATCAGACATGAGATCAGGTAAAAACAGGTACGATCCTTACTTGGGACCATCAGGATGTGAAACTCATCACCGGTTCAAAAACACCAGGTCAGATTATGGACCACCAAGAAGATATGCGGGCTCGTCCTCATCTCGATCCAGAAGGGATCAAGATCAACGACCTAGAGGTAATGCGCGAATTGGGGATCACACCTTTAATGTAAGTACCTCCGAACTAATTTCAGTGTTAAGAAATTTGGGTGATAAGGTTCGATGGCCCAAAGAGATGAGGTCGAACCCGAATAAGAGGAACCCAGATCTCTAGTGTGAATTTCCATAATGATCATGGACACAGAATCTGCAGATTTTTGCAAGGTGAGGTAGAACAATTATTAAAACAGGGCTATTTGACAGAATTGTTTAGTGAAAAAGGTAAACATGCATACATGAAGAACATGCAGGAGCCCCCAAAACCTCCATCTCCAAAACGAACCGTCAACGTGATACACGGAGGTGACGAAGTAAACGGAGTGGTCTACAAAACGACACGAAGTTCACAATGACACACGAAAAGCGGGTTCGTGAAAATCTGGAAGCAGACGATATAACCTTCGATGATGCAGATATCGACGGATTAATGCTTCCTCACAACGATGCTATGGTAATATATTTACTTATTCATGACACTAACGTAAAAAGAGTGTTGATTGATCCAGGTAGTTCAGTCAATATCATTTTGCTAAGAGTCGTGGAAGAAATGCTATTGGGGAATCAAGTGATCCCAAGGGCATGAGCCATATCAGGGTTTAATAACTCTACGATTATAACAAAAGGAGAAATTGAGCTTAGCACTTATGCTGAGGGGGTGATCAAAAGAACCAGGTTCCAAGTCATCGATACTGACATGGCTTATAACGTAATCGTGGGAAGGCCATGGATCCACGACATGAAAGCAATACCCTCCACCTTGCATCAGGTAATTAAATTCCCCTCTGAATGGGGGATTCAGCAAATTAGAGGCGATCAGCAAACCGCAAGAAATATAAATTCCGTGGTACACTACAACAAAAAAGTAGAGGTGAAAGAATCAAAGATAAGGAAATCTCCCAAGCAGGTGACATCGCCCAAACTAGCATGGAAGGAATTACTACCCAAATAGGTACAAAAGGTATTACTGCTGAAACAGGTACGAAAGAAAATACTTACGAGAAAGTGAATCAAGTCACCATGGAAGAGGCATTGGACCACACAGATGTAGATTCCAGACCAGACATCATTTATGAACCAGAGGAAGACGAGCACATCAAAACAATTATGGAAGAGCTCGAAGCTGTTCCATTGTCTAAACAAAAGCCTGAACAGAAAGTGTACATAGGCACGAGGCTGATAGGTATCCCGCTAGAGGTGATGACTCATAAACTAAATGAAGATCCATACTTCGTACTTTTTAAGCAGAAGAAAAGAAAGCAAGGACCATTCAAGAACCAAGTGATTGATGAAGAAGTACATAAACTCTTAAAGATTGGTTCAATACGAGAGGTAATGTACCCTAACTGGCTAGCTAACAGTGTGGTAGTACCTAAAAAGAATGGAAAATGGAGAGTATGCCTAGATTATACTGACTTAAATAAAGCATGCCCCAAAGATTCATCCCCATTACCACATATAGATCAAATGATTGATGCCACAACAGGTCATGAATTGTAAAGCTTTCTAGATACGTATTCTGGTTATAATCAAATTAAAATGGATCCCCCAGACGAGTGAAAGACCTCCTTTATTACAAGTAGGGGGACTTATTGTAATAAAGTCATGCCTTTCGGCTTAAAAAATGCTGGAGCCACATTGTATTGGTAAAAAAGAGTTTCACACGTAAGCCAACTTTTGACAACTCAGCCAGTCACGTGGACACAGGAAAACACGACAGCTGGACGTAACTCTTTGAAGAGGTACGGCATAAAGAGGCACGGTTCAGTAAACCCACGAACTTATCAGCCACGGGAAATTCAACTTGATCAAAACGGGAGAGAGGCACGATCAGAATGAATCTAGACAAAGCTACGAGCAGATTCAAGGACCCACAATTGATTACTCGAACGCTATGTAACTGAACCCCTATTACCGTTATCCTTTGTAACGCCTCATTAATGTCATAATTAGTCATTAATGAGTAACCATAGCAGGAGCCGTACGTTATAAGAATCTCCTATATGAGGGAGGGGAATACAGCTTGTAAAGGCATCTGATTCTCGAATACAATCAACTTCGATCTTTTATTTCTATAATATTGTCTATTATTCATTTTTCCCATTATCTTGATTATCAGTAACCCGTATTCATCTTAAAAATAAGCTTTAGTCAAAGGGTCTAATTCTCTGGTTAAACAAATTGGTTCCGTTATTGGGAATCTGATAATCTTTGTTTACTTTCCAAGTGATATCATTTGAATTATGTCAAACCCAACGACAACAACCAGCAAAGAAGTGGAACCCCAGTTCCATCACCTTCAGGAACCCCACGAGGTTCGAGGCAACAATCCCCAGAAAGATCCAATAACAACCATGGTAATAATGATCAAACTGTGGAACAAGATCATGTAAAGAAAATGATTGCAGAGTATGTGATCCAAGCTTTGCAAGAATTTGCGATAGGATTACCAGCAACGTTGCCTACACCGCCAACGCCACCCCCCAATAACACCATCACCATGGAAAATCCTCAATCTGGGTTGGCAAACTCAGAAAGAGGAGATACTCCTAATNTCCTATACCCAAGAATTTTAAAATGCCTGACGTTCCCAAATATGATGGAACAACTGACTCACGCGACCATGTGACTTCTTTCACTACTGGGGTAAAGGGAAACGACTTAACGAAACAAGAGATTGAATCAGTCCTTGTCAAAAAATTTGGGGAAACACTTACCAAAGGGGCCCTAACCTGGTATTCTCTTCTCCCTGAAAATTCTATTGACTCTTTTGCTGAGCTTGCAGATTCGTTTATAAAAGCACACTCTGGTGCACAAAAATTTGAGAAGAGAATGGAAGACATATTCAAAATAAAACAAGGAGACACGGAACTACTCCGTGAGTTTGTAGACAGGTTTCAACGAGAAAGAATGCAGTTACCCAGGGTGCCTGATAATTGGGCAGCCATGGCATTTGCAAGCAACTTGAACGATAAAAGCTCAGAAGCCACCAGGAGGCTTAAGGAGAATCTAAGAGAATTCCCCGCCACAACATGGAACGATGTATATAACAGGTACAACACTAAACTCAGAATAGAAGAAGATATCATTGCTCGTTCGAGAGATGAAGATCATTCCAGATCCAGATGTCCTGAATCAGATAGAACATTAGGTAAAAACAGGTACGATCCTTCGTTAGGACCCTCGGGACGCGATATCTGCCCCAGGTTCGAAAATACTAGGTCAGACTATAGACTAAAAGGAAGAGATGTAATCTTATCCTCGTCTAGATCCAGAAAAGATCAAGATGAACGACCTAGAGGTAGTACTCAAATTGGGGATCATAACTTTAATGTAAGTACTACAGAACTTGTCTCAATATTGAAGAACATGGGAGACAAGGTTAAGTGGCCCAAAGAGATGCGGTCAAATCCAAATAGAAGAAACCCATATCACTGGTGTGAATTTCACAACGATCATGGGCACAAAACTGCGGATTGCAGATTTTTACAAGGTGAAGTGGAAAATTTGTTAAAACAGGGCTATTTAACAGAATTGTTTAGTGATAAAGGTAAACACGCATATATGAGGAACAATCAGGAGCCCCCCAAATCCTTCTTCTCCAAAATGAACCGTTAACATAATACACGGGGTTGAACAAGTAAACAAAGTGATTTTCAAAACAACCACAAAGTTCACAATTACACACGGGAAACGTGCTCATAGAGAAGACGATATAACCTTCGATGATGCAGATAGCAGCGGATTAATGCTTCCGCACAACGATGCTCTGGTAATATCTCTACTTATTCATGACACTAACGTGAAAAGAGTGTTGATTGATCCAGGCAGTTCAGTCAATATCATTTTGCTAAGAGTCGTGGAAGAAATGCTACTGGGGAATCAAGTAATCCCAAAAGCACGAGCCATATCAGGGTTTGATAACTCTACGGTTATAACAAAAGGAGAAATTGAGCTTAACACTTATGCTGAGGGGGTGATCAAAAGAGCTAGGTTCCAAGTCATCGATACTCACATGGCTTATAACGTGATCATTGGAAGGCCATGGATCCACGACATGAAAGCGATACCCTCCATGTTGCATCAGGTAATTAAATTTCCCTCTGAATTGGGGATTCAACAAATCAAAGAAGATCAGCAGACTGCAAAAAATATAAATTTTGTGGTACACTACAACAAGAAAATAGAGGTGGAAGAATTACGAGATAAGGAAATCTCCCAAACAGGTAACACCGCCCAAACAGACATGAAAAAAATTACTGCCCAAATAGGTACGGAAGATATTATTATTGAAACAGGCACGAAAGAAAATACTTACGAGAGAAAAAGTCAAGTTACCATGGAAGGTGTACTATACCACACAGATGCGGATTCCAGACCGGACGTCATTCATGAACCGGAGGAAGATGAGCACATCAAAACAACTACGGAGGAGCTCGAAGTTGTTCCGTTATCTGAACAAAAACCTGAGCAGAAAGTGTATATATGCACGAGGCTAAGCCCCACTCGAAGAGGTAAGTTAATTGATTATTTAAAGGCTAACGCAAACTATTTTGTGTGGTCCCACTCAGATATGACAGGCATCCCACTAGAAGTGATGACTCATAAACTGAATGAAGATCTATCCTTCGTACCTGTTAAGCAAAAGAAAAGAAAGCAAGGACCATTCAATAACAAAGTGATCGACGAAGAGGTACAAAAACTCTTGAAGATTGGTTTGATACGAGAGGTAACGTACCCTAACTGGTTAGCAAACACCGTGGTAGTACCTAAAAAGAATGGCAAGTGGAGAGTATGCGTAGATTATACTGATTTAAACAAAGCATACCCCAAAGATTCATTCCCATTGCCTCATATAGATAAATGATTGATGCTACCGCAGGTCATGAAATATTAAGCTTTCTAGATGCATATTCTGGTTATAGTCAGATTAAAATGGACCCTTTAGACGAGGAAAAAACCTCCTTTATCACGAATAGGGGAACTTATTGTTATAAAATCATGTCTTTTGGCCTAAAAAACGCTGGAGCCACCTATAAAAGGCTAGTGACCCAGATGTTGAAAAACGATGGAGGTATACATCGATGACATGTTGGTAAAATCAACACAAGCACAAGACCATTTCCAGCACCTATCTACTGCTTTTGATATAATATGAAGTTGAATCCAGAGAAATGCGCTTTTGGAGTGCAATCAGGCAAATTTTTGGGTTTCCTTGTATCAAACAGAGGACTAGAGGTAAATCCCGCTCAAATTAAAGCCATAGAGGAAATACCTAATGTTTTAACAAATAAAAAGGAGGTTCAAAGACTGACAGGAAGAATAGCAGCTTTGGGGAGGTTTATTTCTAGATCTTCCGAAAAAAGTTTTAAATTCTTCTCAGTTCTCAAAAAACATAATCAGTTTGAATGGACTGAAGAATGTCAGCAAGCCCTCAGGAACCTGAAGATTTATCTATCAAAACCACCACTGCTTTCAAAGCCAAAAGAAGGGGAAAGATTGTACATCTACCTGGCTGTCTCAAAAATTGCTGTAAGTGCAGTATTGGTAAGAGAGGAAAAGTTAAACAATCATATATCTATTATGTAAGTAAAACTTTGCCAGATGCTGAGACTAGATATCCACATCTGGAAAAGTTAGTTTTAGCTTTAATAATGGCATCTAGAAAATTACGACCCTATTTTCAATGCCACCCAATCACTGTTGTGACCTCATATCCTTTAAGAAATATTCTGCATAAACAAGAATTGTCAGGAAGATTATCCAAATGGGCCATAGAATTAAGTGAGCATGAAATAATTTATCAGCCTAGGACTGCAATTAAGTCTCAAATACTAGCTGATTTTGTTGCTGACTTTAGTAATAGCATTGTATCTGAAGTAGAAAAAGAGTTACAACTCTTTAATGGTGTTAATCCACGCCTGTGGACCTTGTTCACCGATGGTTCTTCAAATATAGAAGGCGCTGGCTTAGGCATAGTCTTGATATCACCCACGGGTGAAAAGACACGGCAAGCTATAAAGTGTTATTATATCACTAACAATGAAGCAGAGTACGAATCTGTTATTGCAGGGCTTGAACTTGCACGGGAGCTCTCAATCGAGAAAATTGTGATCAACAGTGATTCCAAACTAGTAGTAAATCAGATACAGGGGACTTACATTGCTCGAGAGACTAGAATGCAACAGTATCTTGAAAGAGCACGGGAGCTCGTGATACAATTCAAAACATGGAAGGTAGTGCAGATACCTAGAGAAGAAAATGCAGAGGGAGATGCATTAGCTAAGCTCGCAGCAGTCACGGAAGTAACGAACAAAGACAATACAATTGTCGTTCAACTATTTCATTCAATAATAGACTAGGACAGGAATGAGGTAACTTTCAACAACCTAACCTGGGACTAGAGAAACAAAATTCTTAATTTTTTTCAGAATGACACCGTACCTGAAGACAGGAAAGCGACTCAAGCACTACGCCACAAAGCTGCACGGTACTGCCTTATTCGCAACTTACTTTATGCAGGA
Source organism: Nicotiana paniculata (assembly GCA_005239505.1). Classification (NCBI taxonomy): domain Eukaryota; kingdom Viridiplantae; phylum Streptophyta; class Magnoliopsida; order Solanales; family Solanaceae; genus Nicotiana; species Nicotiana paniculata. The sequence goes on from ML354261.1 coordinate 24,330, forward strand.
TGTTCGGGGGACCCCTAGCTAAATGCCTTGGACCTAACCAAACGGAATTTGTGATGAAAGAAGTCCACGAAGGACACTGTGGAAATCACTCAGGGGCTAGATCCTTGTGAAAACACTAACCGGAGCCGGATACTATTGGCCGAAGATGGAAGAAGAAGCCGAGAATTTCGTATCCAAATGTGACATATGCCAAAGGTTTTCCAATAACATGCATCGACCAACGGGATTATTACATCCAATAATATCCCCATGGCCTTTCATGAAATGGCGTATGGACATAGTAGGACCTCTTCCCACAGCTAAAGGACATGTACGGTTTTTACTCGTACTAACTGACTATTTTACTAAATGGGTAGAGGCAGAAGCGTTCAAACACGTGCGAGAAAAGGAAGTTAAAAGTTTTAATGCGAAACATAATATTCCGCTTTGGAATACCAAAGGAGATCGTGTGTGATAATGGCCAACAATTCATAGTCTCGCAAATCACAGAATTCTTCGAAAGTTGGCTAATCAAGCGGATCACCTCAACGCCTTACCACCCCGTGGCTAATTGTCAAGCTGAGTCAACAAATAAGGTCATCATCAAGAATCTAAAAAGCGGCTGGATAAAGCCAAAGGAAACTGGCCTGATGAGTTACCAGTGGTACTATGGGCATACAGAACGACTTAAAAAATAGCCACGGGAGAAACTCCGTTCGCACTTGTTTATGGCTCAGAAGCCTTAATACCTGTAGAGATTGGTGAACCAAGTATAAGGTTCTCGACAACCATGGAAGGTGAAAACAGCGACGAATTAAGGACCAACCTGGACCTGCCTGAACCACGGAGAGAAGCAGCATTGATACAGATGGCAGTCAAAAACAAATCATTGAGCGTTATTACAACCGTAAAGCTCATCTCAGGTACTTTAAAATTGGGGACTTCGTCCTAAAAAAAGTCTTTCAATCAACAAAAGAAGCTGGTGCAGGAAAGCTAAATCCAAACTGGGAAGGACCTTACAAAATCTGAGGGATAGCTGGAAAAGGCGCCTATGAGTTGGAAGCTATGGACGGCAGAGTTCTACCAACAAGCTGGAATGCCATCCATCTAAAGAAGTATTACGTCTAAAAAGAAAAGAATACCCCCCGTCAGGTATCATACGTTCGATTTTATTTTGAACATTTAAAAATTTTACTAACTTTTTTAGATGATAGGCACAAAGCTAACCCATCACCAGATGATGATATTAGACCTGCAAAGACGCGAGGAAATAAAAAAATTTCCGATCTAGGGTTACACTTTCTGATGGACATTTTAAAAGGGGTTAAGCAGTCATCATCTAAAAAACTATATACCTTCGAGTCCGGAATATTTTTCCTTTTCAGGAAAAGGACCACAAGGAAAGGAATAATCAAGTGCTCGAGATTTAATTCTTCAAAGCTCAAACACTTGGGGGACTATACAGTATGGAAGACTAAGATGAAGCAAAGAAGACTATCAGGAAGTCAAAAGCTCGAGCCTAAAGACCCATCTACCCAATGAGACAAGTGACAGGAGCAGAATCGAAAGAAATCAAAAGAGCCATCCAAATACAAAGCTTAATGCAAAAAGCAAAAACCTTCGAACATATTCAGGTTGAAAGGCAAAATGTTAGTCACGGGAAAGAAATGTTCATCTTTATACTTATTCAAAACTGTTGTAACAAAAACAGTTAGGGGTAAAGATCTTCATCAATATACTCATTCAAAAAGCTGTTCTCGAATAAAATAGTTATGGATAAAAGATCTGAACCCTTGTATTTGTTCAAGAAACTATTATCAAATAAAAATAGTTACGAATAAGAATACATTTCCCTCGTACTTACTAGAAAATTGTTTCAAAAACAGTTGCGGGTAAAAACCCCAATCTTTATAAAAACTGTTACTAGTGAAAAATAGTTATTTCCTTGTATTAATATCGAAATACTTTTACCTATGAAAAACAGTTACGAAATACAAGAGTATATAAATCTATTAAACAAAAACAGTTGCAAGCGTGAGTTTAGACGATAACAAAACACATGTAAAATGTCATGGAAGTTCAAACAAAAAACTTTCCTTGGAAACATTCTTAAACATGTGTAAAATTCCTATCACTCTATTGCATTATCATGAAGTNTGTGCCTATTATAAAAAAGGTACTAGTAGTCTTAAGCATCCCACATGCAAAACTCGAAGGTAAAATTAAAACCTCGAAAAATAAAGCATGCAAAAGACTTAAAGAGTGAAACAGAAACTCAACAAAAGTCGAACTAACATTTATATATTAAAACGGCTAAAACTAAGTATTAACTTGTACTTAGCCGTATAAGATTTTTATATTTACATTGTGGTGCCCCTAAGTTGTCATTTGGGGACTTAAAGGAAATCCAAATTTACCCCTGATGGGACTGAGAGTAACCACCAATTGATACAAAGAAAAAGAAAAAAAAGGATAAACCAACTAGATCTTTTTAAGAAGAGGGGTTGACTTCAGTGGCGTAAGGAGCGGGAGAAACTGAGAATGAAGAGGCATGAGCGGCTAGAATCTCACCATCAGGTGAAGAAGGGTTATGACCTTGTTGAGCCTTCTCCATGGCTTTCTTAGTTTTAGCTATTTCAGCACTAAGGTCAAAACCCTCTCAACTCACTTCCATCAATGTGTCGAGGCGAGAATTCATATACGCCCAGCTCACATCGATAGCAGCCACCTCTTCCAAATCTTCATAATCTTGTGCCCACACTTGAAGCTCAGCTCTCAGCCCGTCCTTCTCCGCCTCCGCAGCTTCATGAGCGGCCCTTAATGGAACAATCGACTCCTCTAAAGCTTGAGCTTTGTCTAAATCCCTTCGAAGATATTCTTGAGTAAGAGTGAGTGATTGCACGAGCTCGCCTGAGTATTCTTCCTTCTGCCCCTGCAAGTTCTTCAAGTCTCTAATCTCCTCTGAGGCACGGGACAGCTGCTCCGCGAACGAAGACTCCAGAACACTCTTGTCTTTGTCAGCTTGACTGCAAGAAGCCCGCTCCACTGCTAGTTCTGCTGTCATAAGTCTCATTTGCCGCTTCAAGGTACTCCTCTCCTCTTCTAAAGCGTCCATGTCAATCCTTAGGCTATCATACTGTGCTTTCCAATTATCAACTTCTGCCTGCAACTCTCTTGTCTCTTGGTCTGTGTTTGAAATCCTCTTCATAAGCTCCATGCCTATGAGGTTAATCTACAAGAAATAAACCAGTTAGATATGGTAAATTTCATATACGAGAGTGAAAGAGGATAACTTACACCATACCTTCAAAGAAGTATGCACGACCTCATTTGCCCATGTAAGATCACCGTGGCTAGCTAGCTTTGCTTTCTCAGCGGGACCTATTAAAGGCTTGAGCCACACTTCAGGCTCACCCGTCTTCTTAAAAAGGTTTCTCACAGCTGGAACCTCTAATACCACCTGCCGCATCTCTCTGCTGGAAGACCCTACTTCCCTAACAAAAACTTCACTTACCGTGGGTCTTTACTTGCCAACCATACCTCCCAGCGAGGTACTTCCAAGATCTTTCTTCTGAAGGAGCAACAGATAACAGTTTTTCTACCTAATCACGAATACCAGAGACATTCTCAATAATATTCATGATTGTTGAAAGAAGAAAAATAAACAGACAGGGTGTTAAATAAAACATCTCAAGTCAAAACAAGAAAAGTTAAGTGTGAGCTAAAGCATACTCACGTGCGCGATTCCACTTCTCAGGGAAGGGAAGATTTTCTTCCTCCACTAAACCAGCAGTGGGTACAACAACATACCGGAGGTACCAACCCCTATCCTTTTTGTCTCCAGGGGTTACTAACATTCTTTTGCTTCTAGCAGTCAGAGTAAAAACCCCTTCACGAAATAAGGTAGGAGAGTAGAGGTTAATAAGATGGTTGAAGGTAAAAGGAAGCGTGGCTAAATAAGCCAAACTCCTAAGGCATGCGACAACTTGCCACACAAGCGGGCCGACCTGTCCTAAGCAGATATTAAAAAAATGGCAAAATTCGATTATAACTGGGTCAATAGGGGGTCTAAACCCTAAAGTGAAAGGATACGTATAAACAAAAGAATATCCCGTCTTGTAAGACGTTATTCTTTGATTACTATTCGGAATATAGACAGGAAAGTCACATTTCCAGAAGCACTCCCTTCGAACAAGGGAAAACTGACCCTCAGTTATAAGGGTTGGATATCTTTCTACACTATCAAGAGAAGAAGATTGATCTACAAGAACTTGACTATCCTAGCAAAAACAAACTCAGCAGGGACAATTTCATTGACTTCAGGTTCACGAAGGCGTTCGCCTCTACCCCTAGACAAAGATCGAGAAACCCTAAATCTCGGGAAAACTGGAGATCTAGTGGAAGGGGGAGGTACTATCTGAGAAAAAGAAGAGCCCCTCGAAGGAGTGGATCCTAGACTTCTAAGTCTACCGCGTCGGAGCAGAAGATGGCGCTAAGCTTTCAATGTCTATTACTCTTTGAGGTTGGTTTGAAAAA
>ML354263.1:0-22768 GCA_005239505.1 Nicotiana paniculata
AGGAATAGATGATTTTTGAGAGGGAAAAATCGTACATTTCTTGACCAAAGTTACAGCTCCAGACGCTTTTGACATAGCGGAGCAAGGCATTGTTAATTAATTTGCTGAACTTTGACTTGGATTAAGGAGTGATGTGTGAAGCTGAGGATGAAGTGAGAGTAAGAAGAAGGGGTTTATATAGGGAGTGAATTGGACTTGGATTCATGTATTTGAGGTGGCAGTTGCTGTATTGATTTGTGTTGGCAAGTTTGAAACATGGGGGAGTTGACCTAAGTGTTCAATTTTTTTATATTTGATTATGATTTGGGGAACTTCTACTTCAAAGATATTATTGGCTGGCGCTTGGCAATGGCACATGCCCAATTATAAACAACAAATTTGCTAATAATAGTGATGAATAATGAATAATGTATTCTATACTACAAGAAAAAGGTTTAAATATATCCTTTGTTATATTTGGAGTCCTAATATACCCCTGACATAATATTATTAGTTCAAATATATTCTTTATTTGTTAATTTTGTCTAAGGGGATATCAAATCCTATGCGGCACTAACATTTGATGAAGTGAATAGTCTTTTTCATAACTTCTCATACCAGACCAACTCACTTAAATGTAAATAGGGGTCAGAAATATGGTCAATATCACGAAGAATAAAGAAATACCGTCAATACCCAAATAAAAATTGGTGTTTTCATGAGGAAGCCATCGAACGCTTTCCACAAATTGAGATTTAGCCGTAGAAGGATCAGATTGTATTCGAAGAAAAAGGGGGTACAAAAAATTAATAAGAAAGCCACTGCTCTATTTCCGACTCGAAATCCGTAAAGGGACTACGGATCTAAGGAATTAGTGGGAAATCTAGAAAACCGAAAATCTTAGCGCCCCTAACCCATTTTACATCTCCCCTCTATTTATTTTCCACCCTCTATGTAGCAACGGTGGTGGAGGGGAAGGATATTTTAGTGGTGAAAAAACAACTGGAGGGGAAAGATAAAATGGGTTAGGGGCGCTGAGGTGGCATGACATCCACGTGGCATTTACCTCATCAAATATTAGTGCCACGTATGATTTGATGTCCACCTTGAACAAACTTAACAGAAGAAGGGTATATTTTAACCAATAGTATTACAGAAGGGATATTTGGACTGAAATTATAACGAGGGGTATAATTAAACTTTTTTCCATAGTACAGAGATATATTTGACCCTTTCCTGTAACATCAATCTAGATTTTAAAAGTGACAACTTCGACCTCAAAAATCAAACTATATTATATAAAAATATAGGAAAGAGGATGTATTACAATTAAAAAAGGATTTTAAATTATTTTACACTGTCAATAAATTTTAACATATGATATCAGGTCAATTACCTCGTTGCGTCAATATAAATAACTTCAAATATGAAATAAAAGCAACATTACATTTGCATAGAGTAAATCTTCAATGAACTAAAAAAAATAGTCCGGTGCGCAATACATTTCGTGGTACGGAGAATGAACGCATCCCAAAATGTAAGATGTAGACAGCCTATCATAATATAAATATTAATAATTATTTTTACGACTCAAATTTATAATTTATAGATTATATAAATTAACTTTATTGTTACTCCAAAGCTTCCTAGCAAGTGGAAACAAAAAAGGTATTTGCATTACTGCGAGAGACGAAGAAAGAGACAAATCCGTGATCCCAATAATAAAGATTCTTAAGCGCCGTCTTTTAGCGTTCTGTGTGTGACCTGTCATTCCCCTTAAGCTTAGAAAACTGAGTTTAGAATCTTCTCACTCCTGCAATACGTAATAAATATTAATTAGAATAATTTTGCATATCCAAACTGTCTCAGACCCAATTAATTCCACTACTTATTTAAAATACTTTTAATACTTGACCTTAACTTGTTTGTTTATACTACTCACTGAAAAAGGGCGGCCTGTTAATGATCCTCAAAACCGTCTTTTTGATTCGTCGGCGTACACTATTATTTTAATCCAAGAAACATTTGGATATCTGATAATACTATAAGTGCTACTATGTACATTATTTAATGGTTTGACTTTGTAGTTTTCACTTGATATATGCTGTCTTTTCATTAATTAATACCGACAAATTAAGGAGGCAAAGCTCTTAGACCTCAAATGTCTTTCCAGCTTCCACGTGAACAACAACTTACGAGCAACTGTCAAGAATTTAATTAATAGAAACCCAAAACTCATACTTTTTCTTAGGTCTATTCAATTAATCGAACTATATTACCTAGTAATTAATGTATAGCTTTTTATGTTCACTGAATTCAGCTGAACTATGTACATTTCAACTTGTGAATTTTCTTAAACACGTATGAGGACTCCTTTACATAAATTTCCTGGAAAAGAAAAAGGATTTACGTTTAATATGTCAAAGTTATATGTTACGATAATTAACTAGGCACTATGTTGTTTGTATTTTTTTCTTGTATTAAAAGCGTATCCACTCTGTATATGGTTTCTATAAGTAGTATTTGAGACGATAAATACGCATATAACTAAATAAAGTTCTCAATTTGTTGAACCCTTTTAATCTCCAATTATTTTGACATTGTTTCACTTATACTTACTTGCTCCCAGAAATTCCCTCTTTAATTTGTAAATCCTTACTTCTGTGAGTACCACTTCCTTAATCAAGAAAAAGAAATCAAGCATTTAAGATAAACGATAAGTAGTTTATTTATTTTATATAGAATTAACATTGAACTCTGTTTGGAAAAGGAAATTTCGATCCTGGACCTGTCAAAGGTACTGGGCATTTTCCGTGTCTAAATAGATTATACACAGCCATCCAACAAACTGGAAGATGTCATTTCTAGCTCAATTCCTTGAAAGACAATTAAAAAAAGAGGAAATTTGCTTACACTTCACCTCCAAACTGAGATTCAGAGTCACCCCCTGAGGGGAATATTCGAATAAATCGAGTCTCTCTGGCGCTACAAGAGGATTGATAGCGAAGTCACCAATCAGTCCACCTGGTCAAAATTTGGCGTTGCATTACAAGAGCACGAAATGATCATCAATCACAGGATCTGAGCAGCAGTGTTTAACTTTTCTGCAAAGCTGAGTTGAGTCCTCGTGAGGCTTGCCAAATACAACAGGAGCAATTGGTCCTACAAATAAAGATTAACCCAGATTGAATATTAAGCTTCATCATATCATGATAACCAGTCCATAGACATATTTTAGGACAAGGATAAGAAGACTTATGAGAATAGGGCATGCATTCTATGAAAATCACCAAAAAAAACCATGAGAAAGAGGTGATGGAAGGGGCCACCCCACAGATTTACAAATAAAACAATAAAGTACTAATCACACCAAACAGGATCCTGAGCAGACATTTGAACACAATGATTAGCCAGGATTCAGTAGTAAAGAGAGTCTCCTCAACAAATTTCAACTTTTCGTTCTTTTTTTTTTTCCAACTTTCTGGTTGGGAAAAGGGGGAGGGAAGCAACAGCACAAAAGTACAAAGTGGAAAAAACTACCTGAAGACCATCATTCACAAGCTTATCAAAGGCTTGGGGTGAGAGTTTAGGAATGGCAGCCACGGTATCAGCTATGAATCTTCCGGTTCTATTATCCTGGGGTAGACGTCCTTCCTACAAAGGCAGACCAATATGAGAACTTAAAGATGAAAAACACAGAAACTTGCAAAATTCAATTATGGAAAAGTTCCTGTTACCACAACATCATCAACATATTTGTAGACATCATCAATAAGAGCAAGTAATCGCTGCATTGATGCTTCCATTCCTTCAAGATCATTGGGAAGTTTGTCTAAGGTTGTTTTCTTGAGCTTATCAACTGCATCAAGGGGCACAAGAATGTCCTAGTAAGAATCTTCATCGCGAACAGGAAATAAAGACTATTGCTCCAACCAAAAAGAATATATAAGCATACTCTAATTTTCGACTTAAAAACAAAAATGTGGTACTTTTTCCACCATATCCTTAAGATGAATAGCTATTTGTTTACACGAAAAATACCTGACCAAATATCATAGTTATGAGAAATTACCACCAACAATTCTCAATTACATATAACCCAACCCCTCTTCCATCCCAAGCTGACCAATGCACATGGACATAGCTAAGTCAATGTGCAGTAAAATATGGACCATCCTATTTGGTATGGAAGGTAAGTAGAGACATACATCCAATCCTTTCAGCTTCAACCATGCGTAGGTCCAATGGAATTTCCTGAAATTGTGCAGCAAGTGGCTGATCTCCAAGAGATAAATGGACAGAGACAAAGCCTTTTATAGAAGCTTCACCATTTTGAAATCCAGTATCAACAGTCAAATGTATAGGGCTTGAAGTTTCTCTAGAATAAAACTCATGGATCAAAGCACTACCACCAGAGACTCCAAAACCAGTAGAAAACCTGGAAATTTCAAGCATAAGATATTCACAATTTCATCAGCTCTGGTACCCCAATGTTGACTACTATACAAAATTGGAGGTCCATAAGTAACCAACGAAAATAAAAGGTGGCTGTAGTGGAATGTTCAAGGGAAAAGAACCTGGAAAAGTCGAAAAGATGCCCCATGTTCTATAATATGTAAAAGGAGGTACAAAGTATTGTATCTTGACAAATGCAGCCACTAGTTCAAGGTTTCTATATGCAAAATATTACCCCCTCTTTCCCAATTTATGTGGTGGAGTTAGGATTTAGAGAGTCAAACAAGTTTATTTTAACTGTAATTTTTACATATGCCTTTTAAATATTTTGAGTTGTTAATTAATGTGACTTAAAGTACTTTTTACGTAGTTTCCAAATATATAAATTTTGTTTTAAGAAATTGAAGATTCATGTCCGAATTTAAGGTGAAAATTCAGAAATTTGACTCTCGAAATCCGAGCTCCGCCACATAAATTGGGACAGAGGGAGTAGTAGATGGTACTACTAAGCTATGGGGGCTCAAATCAGTTTATACTATTAATGAAACATTTGATACAAAGAATGCTGTCGGTTAAATCAATGATCTCTCTATTTCATACTTTGCATTCTCTTACAATGTCATACAGTATAATGCATTACCAGTCATAACATAAAAAGGCATAAACAAATGGAGAATTACCATCCAAGAATCACTTCCTTTGGATTCACCTTCTGATGAGATGACAACATGTTATGATGGTAATCAATATCCAGTGCAACCTTTAAAAAGAGTGTATACCCAAAAGTTCAGCAAAAGTAATTAAAAAAAAACACAATTACGACAAGGTATACATCACAAATGGGGATATTTTCTTAGAACCATGGAGCTAAGAATACCATTAAGAGAAAGAAAAAACAATTTGGCACAACAAAACGTACTGAAAACATTTTTTGTAAAATGTATCAGCTCTAGGATTATATAGAACACCAAATAATTTTCTTTATAAATGTAATCTGTCTGTCTGTCTAGTTCTTAGGCTCTTTCCTTGACACGTCCTTCGTTCTTTTTGTTTTTTTTTTTTTTGGCTCTTTCTTTGACGCGTCCTTCGTTCTTTCTTTTTTTTTTTTTTTTGGAAAACCGTGGTGTCCGAGCCAGCTTGCACGCAGTGGCGGAGGCAGGATTACCGCCAAGGGGTTCAAAAAAAGGAAAAAAGTTAAAAGGGTTGTAGCTAGTGAGAATAGAACCAATGATCTTACAAAGGTTTTGAACCCCTGACCACTAAGCTATGCTTTTGGGTTGTGTCAAGGGGATTCAAAACATTATATATAGAGGTAAAAAATAGATTTTGACTTACATATACAGTATAATATTTAAGTGAAGGGGGTTCAGGTGAACACCCTTCCGGCCCCCCACCAAACACGTCCTTCGTTCTTTACACTATCTTGCAATAAAAATCAACCACTCTCTCCAAAATTCAAAATATATGGTTAAACTCAGGCATTTACCTCCACTATCCTCTTTTAAAATTAAACGATCGTTTGGCTCCTAAATTTACTATAAATTTACTGAAATTTGCTAGTTCGGTTCATGTCATTGCAACAAAAGAGCATCCAACAGAGAGAGACTTATACTCTAAATAATACAGCTTTTCCGGGACTCTTCAGCAAAATTTATCTAAAAAGGAGTAAATTTGGCCCAAAAAAAACAATTAAAAAGGGACAAAATTTAACAGAATCAGCAAGTATGAGAAGCAAAACCTGATCTTGAGATTCGCTATGAGGAACGGCATAAGAATTGCGAATGTCAACAGTGCCGTCAGGCAATACAGAGCCGAGGAGAGTGCCAATGACACGCTCGGCTTGGTCAGGTCGTCTTACGTAGCAATCGCAAATGTTGAAAATGACCAAAGGTTGAACCTTAGCTGATAAACTCGCTGAAGATGGTGAAAATTGCAACACCGTTTGGTCGCTGGACGCCATTTTGATGAGCTGTTCTTCGTACGTGAACGAGCAAAAATTGAAGAACTGGGCGAAATTGCTAGGGCGTTGCTTTGAGTCGAAACTCGAAAGCGAGAGTAGACTCAGTGGGCTTTGTTGGGGCCGTGGGCTTTTTTCTCTGAACTAAAATCGGGTGAGGTGCATAGATAGCCATTTTTAGGACCCATATTTAATGAATAGCCAAATTTACTAAATTCTTAAAATTGTGGGGTTTGAAGCTTCGATCGCGGGTCTTAAGTTACCTAAACCAGTAGGTCCTTGAGCGAATAACGTTAGTCCCAAGATGTTGGTCTCTGACTAGAAAAGTAAATACTTCAGGTTGAGAAGCTTCTGATCCGGTAGGTTCGTAAAAAGTTCAAATCCCACTACTTTAAGTCTAGCCTCTAGCGGAGTTTAACTTTAAGCCCGAACTTTTAATATAATAGGAACCCCATGTAGATAAAGTCGCTATGTGCAAAGGCGAACTACTTTGACAGAAGCTTTGTGTATTTTCCTTTCTTAATAGAACGTTCACACGCCAAATATCTCTACATAACAACCATCCTCTATAACAGTACTTTACTATAATGGTTAAGTTTATTTTCAAATTAATTTTTCATATTATGTTATAATATATATTTTTTATAATAATACTTTATTATACTAATTAAAAAATTATCAAAACAAATAAGATTATTATAGACAAAATCGGGTGACCACAGCCTCAAGTACAAATTTGCCCAGTAATCTTCAATGATACATTTGATTCATGCCACCTGTACAAATAGTAATTAATGGTTGGGATCATGCCATTATTTATGGCTACTAAAACAATTAGAAAAAGGTAAACTAACAAACTTACGATAATGCCGCCTCTAAAGTCTAAACGTCTAGCCAGTGACCACCTTTGCTTTAGAAAAACATGTTTTAAGTAACTTGTTTATCAGGGCGGAGCTAGCCCACCAAGTGCGGGCTCGACCGAAAGCAATTATTTTAGTCCAATCTATATATTTATCTTAAAAAATTAATTAAATATATATAAATTATTAATTTAAAATCTAATAATTTAAAAATATTAGCACCCTAAACCCATAAGGCTCAGTTCTGGATTGTTTTGCTGACTATGTTTTAAGTAACATTAAAAGTAAAAGCTTTTTGTTTTTCTATTAAAAAATTCAGCGCAACAAAATTATCTAGTCGGCTTACACGTAAGTCAGTGTGTGAACCGTGAAATCAAAAACCGAGATAGATGAAAGACTCCTCGAAAATTTAATTCGGAAAAGATTGTATGTATCTGTCAAATTTTAAAATTTGTGTGTAATTTTGAGTTGTTACTGGCTAGTCATATCTATATTCTAATGAGAAATATCTTATAATGCTTATTGTTTGTTTTTTTAATTCATTATGTGTGTAATTTGCTAATGCATTGATAAACTCAATAATAATTAACAAAGTAGAAAAACAAAGGTGTGACGTTTAGAGGCGGCATCATCATAAGTTTGTTACTTTATCCTTTTCTTATTTGTTTTATTTTAATTTTTCTAGTAGCCATAAAAATTAGCATGATCTCAACCATTAAATACTATTTGTACAGGTGGCATGAATCAAACGTATCATCGAAGATTACTGGATAAATTTGTCCCACCCAAAGATATTTGCACCTACACATAAAAGAATGATCGATTAAAATACCTTTTATGGAAAATATAAGTCAAATAAGTATTACTATATATAAATATAATAAATTTTGAACACCCAGCACATAATTGTGGTGACCCAACGGCCAGCGGTAAGGATGTCAAAATGCCATTAGAGGCGCAAGTTTTCACCACTGCTCAGCAGACGCAACTCGCCGGAATCTCGAGTATCGCCGTCGCCCGACGTTGTGAAGCTGGTTCGATTCTCCGGCAGTCTCCGTTGAGGTTCGATTCTATTGTATTCTTTCTTTAGGGAGAGATTATTGGTTCATCTTGCCTTTCGTAGAGAACCTCACTGTAATGTATAGTATATTCAATTCGATGGCTACTTATTGAAATTCCTCTTTCTCCCCTTTACTTGTTCGCCACAAAAAAGGGAAGTGCCTTCCGCCAAATCCAGGATTTAAAGTTTATGGGTTCCTATTATAATTACAAGCTGATATATAATAATAACCGGGTTCACATATATTTATAGATATTTAATAGAAAAAAGTGCAATAATCTATTTTTGCTAACTTCAAGTGGATCATAGATAGAACCGAGAGCTTGATAGATTTAAGTGTTTTTGTTAGTATGTTTTTTTTTGGTAACCATGTAAACATTACCATTAACAAACAAATCCTTACACTTAAAGAGCGCCTGATCTCGCAAACACACAAAGATCAAGCCTCCAACAGACAAACAGAAAAAATCTAATTACATTTGCAACTGTTCTATGAAGTTCCTACATCTATGAGCTTTCTTTGATGCACTAATTATGTCTACTCTAGCTAAAATCTCCCTTTTTATCTGTATAACTATTCTTGCCGTCTGTACATTCGTGCCTTTAAACAATTTCCAGTTCCTCGCCTTCCAAGTGTGATAAACCATTGCTCCCCATGTTGCTGCAACCAGTTCTCTTTGGAATTTCTTCCATTTCTTCTTTTTTATGCACTGCAGAACTGTCTTCAGATTTCTTCGTTGCAATTGTGATCCTGTCCATTGCTTCACGCCTTGCTTGACTTCCTGGAACCACGGGCATCCGCTAAACAAGTGATCAGCTGTCTCAATAACTTGATAATCACATAAACAACAGGTCGCCTCTTCTACTGGTATATTCAACTTTCCCAATCTTTCTCTAGTGAGCAGTCTATTATGAACAGCTAGCCACATATGAACCTATGTTTAGGCTGTGCCACAGGAGTCCATATTATTTCGGCATTGGCCAACTTAGGTTGAGCATTCCTTAGTTCCATATAACTTCTAGTAATAGAGTAGTCTCCTGTTGAGGTGAGTCTATATCTGCCATGTATGTACCAATTCTGCATTTTGTCAGCTAAAGCTTTTATCTTACTCCAGTACTAGCTGCTATCTGCAGGAGCTTTTTGACTCCAGATGTTCTCCCCCTTCTTTAAGTATATACCATGTACCCACTTTATCCACAATGAATCTTTGTTTACTACCAGTTGCCATACCAGTTTACCAACTGCAGCCATGTTCCAGATTCTGCATTCTTTAATATTTAACCCTTCAGTCTTCTTAGAGCAATATGCTTTTTCTCATGATATTAATACTTTCTTCTTGTTTTCTGAGCCACCCCATAAGTACTCTCTACACTTGCTATCTACTTCCTTCAACACACTTTGAGGAAGTATAAACACAGATCCCCAAAAATTGTATATTGAGAAGAAAACTGAATTTATGATCTGCAATCTCCCAGCATGGGAGAGTTGTTTTGTATATGTCAATTTGATCCTATTAGTGATCTTATCTATCAGTTGCTGGCACTCCAATTTACTCCACTTTTTTTATGACAAAGGCAATCCCAGATATCTAATAGGAAACTCTCCCATTGTAAATCCAATTATTCCTAGTAGTTGCTCCTTAACTTCTTCTGTCACCTCAGCTAAGAACATACTGGACTTCTCCATATTAGCTATCAAACCTGAAGCCTCACTAAAATGCTTCAATGCCTCTAATATTCTTGTCATACACTTCACCTGTCCTTTGCAAAATATCATAAGACCATCAGCAAAAATTAGGTGCGTGAGTTTAAGCTCTTTGCACATTGGATGGAACCTAAAGTCAGGCAACACACTCATTGTCTTCAAGGTTCTGGATAAGTATTCCATTACTAATACAAATAGTAATGGTGAGGCAGGATCGCCTTGTCTCAATCCTCTCTTTCCTTCAAAGAAGTCATGGCTCTCCCCATTTACCTTCACTGAAAACATTGTTGTAGTAACACATGTCATCATCCAGTTAGTGAACTTATCAGGGAACCCAAATCCTCTCATTGCATCCTCCAGAAATGACCATTCTACCATATCATATGCCTTTCTCAAGTCTATCTTCATTAAGCATCTAGGTGATGTTCTCCTATTATAATGCCTTAATAAAATCATGACATATCAACACATTATGCACCATTGACCTGCCTTGCACAAAAGCAACTTGGTTCTCTGCCACTAAGTGTGATACAACAGCCTTTAGCCTACTACAAAGCATCTTAGAGATACATTTGTAAAGTACATTGCAACAAGATATTGGTCTATATTGGCTTGCAAACTCTGGGTTATCAATTTTAGGAATGAATGCAATAATTGTTGCATTCAGTTGCTTCAATAACCTTCCATTCTCAAAGAACTCCAGTATAGCTTCAGTGACTTCCTCTCCAATAATAGACCATGTAGCTTTAAAGAAACCACTCCCATATCCATCTGGCCCAGGACTCTTGTTGCTATCTATGCTAAACATTGCTTCCTTGACATCTTTCCATTGAAAGGTCTGATTAAATCCACTTGTTGTGGTATAGACAGTAAGGGCCCATTCTGAATTATGCCGGTAGATACTCTCACTCGTGAATTCCTCCCGATGCCCAATAGATCTGTGTAAAAGTTCACAAACATATTAGCTATAACATTTGGATCCTTCTGCCAAAGACCCTGTCCATCCTTTAGTTGTGTAGTAGCTTGTTGTAACCTTTTGTGTTTTATGACAGAATGAAAATACTTAGTGTTATCATCACCCAGTTTCAACCATGTAGCTTTACTTTTCTGCTGCAAATACACCTCAGCCATATAGGATGATTGTCTAAACTTATTATACAAAGTGGCCTCCTCCTGTTGTAACTCTCTATTTGTGGGATCACTCTGTAGTTCTTCCTGAACCCCTTTAAGTGTCACCCTGTCCACATTTGCCTCAGTCACAATGTTACCAAAGTAGTCTGCATTTAACTTCTTTAAAGCCTTCTTTAACATCTTAAGTCTGCTGACAATTTTAATCACTAATTCAGCAAATTGAGGATGTTGAGCCCAAACATTGCTATATATAAACTGCCTTCTCATCCCCATTCTCCTATCCTCCAGTCTCACCATGGCTGGACAATGATCACTAATGCCTTCTGGCAGAAAACTTGCTCTGCAAGCTGGCATTATATCCAACCATGTATTGTTGATGAATATCCAATCTAGCTTTGCAAAAATTCTCTGATCATTGTTCTTATCATTCCATGTGTAATGATTTCCTGAATGAGGAAACTCTATTAATTCACATTCCTCGATGCATGTGTGAGAATCTACTACATCAGACCAAGTATCTGGGTTCCCACCAATTCTGTCTTCTGCTCTCAATACTGATTTAAAATCACCCAACACCATCCATGGCTTCTGACAACCAACATGATAGTCCACTAGGCTACTCCACAACTCTCTCCTCTCCTCTTTAGTGTTAAAAGCATACACAAATGTCACCACAAAAGTCATTTGTAATGGTATATATAATACCTCACAAGTGATACTCTGGGCAGTTTTGCAAACAACACCAACATTATAAAAGTCTGGTCTCCATGTCACCACAATCCTCCCGTTGTAATGTTCCTCCAAGTTTGTCACCTTACTCCATCCACCAAACATTTTTTCAGTAATCATATCTATATTATTCTTTTTGATCTTAGTTTCCAATAGACCAACTAATCCTACCTGTTCGCTATTGCAAAGAAGTTTCACCTCCTTTTGCTTATTTGGGGCATTTAAGCCCCTGACATTCCAGCGTAGTATCTTGACTATTCCCAATGTGGGATATGGTCCTCTTATCCACATTTACCACCTGACTGTTTCTCCTCAATTCACCCTTTATTCCTCCTTGTGCCTCATGGTCCAACACTTGAAAGGAGTTCACATTATTTCCCTGCTTTGTCACTTGCTGATTCTGTAAGTATTGGCTTCTTCCTGGTCTTTGTGGTGTCACTCACGTCGTCTCCACCTGCTTCCTGGTTGGTAAGCTTTGTGTTGATTTACTCTTTTGTGGAACCATGTTTCTATTATCTGTTACAACTATGTTTGCACTTCCCTGCTGCTTTTGTGCTCCCTGATCAGCTACATCTTGCCCCATAACCTTCACTTGTGCCCCCTCAGTGGCTGTCTGGCTCGTCTCCCCTGAACCCTCCTGGTTCCCAGTATTCCTCTTCTTCCTGCAAATTTCTACCGCATGACCATATCTGTGGCAATGGGTGCATAACGTTGGTTTCCAATCATAGGAAACCTTCTGCTCAATTAACATCCCTCTTTCATTAACAAACCTCACATATTCCGGTAAGCTAGCCCCCATTTCAACCTCAACTAACAGCCTCGCAAAGTTAAGTCCATTCTTCTTCTCAGTATTATGATCCACTATCATAGGCCTCCCTACCAGACTGCCTATTTTACTCAGAGCCTTAGGACGCCAGTACTTAAAATCTAGTTCTGGAAACCTAATCCATATAGGGACTGTATTTAGTTCATCTCTTGTAAACTCCATTTCAGGCTCCCATGCTTTCACAATGAGGCTTATTATCAAAGTGATAGATTCCTCCTTGAATAGCATCATTCTTCCCAACAATTGTATCAAATCTTACTAAGATTAGTCCATTCTTAAGCATAGCAATCTTATTAATTCCATGCTTAGCCCATAGCCTTTGTACGAAGCCCTTGATTACTTCAAATGGAGGATGAGCCCCCAATACATAACATGCAATTGCATTTTTCCAATACTCTATCTCTGATTTAATATCTCCCATTTCAATTTCAACTACAGGAGACTCACCTTTCATTGTGAGAGCAACATACTCTAATTTGAACCTAGCATTTGACACTTTAGCAATGTCAAAATTATCCCAAGCTGACTTCCTCGACTGCAATTGAGATGCTTCCTCGTCCACCTGATCCGCCCATGACTTCCTACCACAACTGATGGACTCAACCTGCTTGCTACTTGATGCAGTTCCTACTTCCTCAGCCCAAATCTGTTGGGCTTGTTTCACTATTACATTGGTTTGAGGTCGAATTGGCTCCTCAACTGATACTTCCTTTGCCTTCTGAGTTTGTGAGCTTGATTCCTTCCCTAAATTCACATTTCCAGACCTTTCCTTCTCAAGGATCTCAGATCGACATACGTTCAGGCTCGAAGTTGATGTTTCTACTGATACTTGATTACCTTTCCTCCCTCGTTGCGTTGCCGCCTGTGATGCTTTAGATTCCTCGGCCATTATAGCTCTCTGAAAGGGATGCGCTCCCTCTTCCCCATGGCCGGCGCAGTTTAGTTAACGTACGCCCAGAGAGAAGCAGCCATTCGAGAAAGCTAGTATTCTATTTTGTTAGTATGTTTTTAATAAGCATTATGCGCTTTTTCAGTTATTTCCGTTTGAAGTATCTATGGACTTGGAGAAATATTATCATAAAGTACCAAAAACAAGTTCGCAATTGCCACTGCATCCATTGAAAGAGCTTTTTTTCCGATGAAGTTTATCAAGAATGACTTGCAGAATCGGATAATGAAATTTTAGATGGTTGCGTAGTGTTTTATGTAAAAAGAAAAGCATTATATAGTATTTCTAATAAGTCTATTATAAAAACATTCCAGGAGATTAAAACATCATCGAGTATAATTGTGACAATATATTTGGATAATGCTTTTACTAGTAGAATTTCTTTGTTGATTTCGTTATGTTAAGTTTGATTATACATTGTTAGTTCTATTAGAAGTGTTTTTATGACTTAGCTAAGAATTAAGTAGTTGATTTAAATTATCGGTGCACCCATTCAACGAAGAAATTTTTTGTTTACTTTAAAGTTTGAATAACCTTAGCGAAATCCCTGACTTCGCCACTGTTTGCACCTGCTACTATCAGATATCCAATTGCTTCAATGGAGTGCGCTCTTGCATGTTCTGCTTCAGCTACAATTGCACTACTCAACTGCCGCCAGATGCGATGGGGAAAGTCACATTCTCCTAAGTTACCCAAGGTTTGGAGCAGTTCGTGGCGATCTGGTAGCTCAAAGAGGAATAGATCATTGCGCACTGTTGCCTTGAGTAACACCGCAGGATTCGGAAGCACCATGGAAGCTCCTGTTGCAACCGATGTTCCAAAACTTAATTATATGTGGCCTGATAACAAGAGGCCAAGGGTCTGCATAGTAGGTGGTGGATTTGGAGGTCTTTATACAGCATTGAGGTTAGAATCACTTGTTTGGCCCGATGACAAGAAACCACAGGTAGTCCTCATTGACCAGTCAGAACGTTTCATTTTTAAGCCAATGCTGTATGAACTTCTCTCTGGAGAAGTTGAGACATGGGAAATTGCTCCACAGTTCTCAGACTTGCTTGCCAACACCGATGTGCGGTTCCTCAAAGACAGGGTAAAATGCCTATATCCATGTGACCATTTAGGAACTAATTCACCAACAGCAGGGACCGTTCATCTCGAAAGCGGTCTCTTAATAGAATATGACTGGTTGGTCCTTGCTATAGGAGCTGAGGCCAAACTTGATATCGTACCAGGTGCTGCGGATTATGCCTTGCCATTTTATACCCTTGAGGATGCTCTTAGGGTTGATAAAAAGCTAAGGGAATTAGAGCGCAGGAACTTTGGTAATGACTCTGCAATACGAGTAGCAGTGGTTGGATGTGGTTATGGCGGAGTTGAGTTAGCTGCCACGATATCAGAAAGGTTGCAAGAAAAGGGCATTGTGCAAGCAATTAATGTCGAAAAAACAGTCTTGCCAAATGCTCCAGCAGGAAATAGGGAAGCAGCACTAAAAGTACTTATGTCCAGGAAAGTTCAACTTGTACTTGGTTATTTTGTCCGATGCATAAAAAAGGAAGTCGAGTCTCAGACCTCTGATGCTGAATCTAAAAGCATGGACTCAGCAGCTGATCATTCTGAAAGCATAATACTTGAATTGCAGCCTGCTGAAAGGGGCTTAGAGGGTCAGATCATAGCGGCAGATATAGTTTTATGGACTATTGGATCTAAGCCACTACTTCCTGAGTTGGAACCTAGTGATAAACCTTACGACATTCCTCTGAATGCTAGGGGACAAGCAGAAACTGATGAAACTCTCCGTGTCAAGGGTCATCCTCGTATATTTGCTGTTGGTGACTCTTCTGCGTTAAGGGACGAAAAAGGGAAGGTGCTACCGGCTACTGCACAAGTTGCTTTCCAGCAAGCAGATTTTGCTGGTTGGAATTTGTGGGCCGCAATTAATGACCGTCCACTGTTGCCTTTTAGATATCAAAATTTAGGTGAGATGATGACCCTTGGCAGGTATGATGCTGCTGTTTCACCAAGTTTCACTGATGGGCTGACCTTGGAAGGTTTTGTTGGTCATACTGCAAGAAAAATAGCCTATTTGATCAGATTACCAACAGATAAGCACCGCGTGAAAGTAGGAATCAGTTGGTTACTGAAGTCCACGGTGGATTCTGTTGCAACAGTACAAACAATGCTCGCTAAAGCTCAATCAGGATCTTAGATCAATGGGTTCCCGGTTAGGATCACAACTTTAGAAATTGTATAGTATTGTTGATAAAACTGTTTAAAGTTGAACAGGCAATCTAATCAAGATGTTAAATTATGTAGTTACTTGGTGAAATTATTTAGTACCGAAAAAATTGATCATAAATTTAAAATATTTTTTTACTGCTGTTACCGTGAGTTGAGCTTAAAGATAGACGTGATAATTCAATATAGTTGACTCCTACTTGTTGGGACTGAGGCATAGTAGTTGTTTAGTTGTTCACCGATGGTAGTGTGAAAAGCTGCAATCATGTCATACATGAATTATCATGGTTCTTTGGATGGATTGAGTGATGTTTTATGGTGTGTCTCGCACAACTGACATTAGTTGTGTGGGGCTTCTTTTTATCTCACACATTTGTGGACTAATATCTTACACATTTTGGTCCACAAAATTCTGGGACCACAAAATTGTGAGACAAAAAAGAGGCACACTAGTTGTGTGAGGCACAAAGTAAAACTTTTCGGATGGATTTGGGAAAAAAAACCTCGACCGAGTTAAGTTTTATTGCATAAAAATCAATTGTGTCCTAGAGCAGCAACAAGTTTGTAAATTAGGGGTTGAAAAGGTAAGCCATATAAAAAGATGAAAATCACTAGTACTATCATAGACTTCACAAGATTGACAAGAGTTACTATGAAAACTTGAAAATACACTACTATATATATAGACCTCACAAAATTGATACAAAATGGCACTCCTAGCCATAGGCTTCACCAGACAACGAGAGAAATTATGCTCTTTCCATCTAACTTGAACTTTTATTTCTTCCATTTTGCGAAGAGCTTAACTACTATACATTGACATTTACACTATCAGTTCATCTAAAAAATAACTACAGGTGTTTACACAATCAGGTCATCTAAAAGATAACAACGTCTAATAAAAGATATTCACGTTAGCATTTATTGTGTAATATATCGGACAAAAACTTCTGCTCCCGGCTCCAACACAGAAGATGCTCCTTCATCCTTCTATCTATGTTGTGTTGAACTTCTTCTCCACTCTGTAGTTAACATTTACCAGAATCACCAGAAAAGAATAATAAGATCACCATTTTCTCCTATTTGATGCATTAATGAAGAGAACTTTATTGATAAAATTACAATGTGATACAAGTTTAGATAATCTATTATTTTGTGACTAAATTTCTTCACCCTTTTTGTCATTGAAGAAAGTTATACTTGGAAGGAAACAGGTCTCTTCACCACCTGTGCTCCACAAGAAATTGGCATATGTAGATGCATAATAAGAATTCCTAGGCTCGGCTTCCACGGCCTGTTGGTACCTTTCTTCTGCCTCCCATAAATCCTTCCTAACTATCCACAAGAAGTTCGCGTACTGACTTAGGACCTCTGCATCTGGTGGTTCTACTTGGACTGCGCGTTTGAAGCACTCTTCAGCCCTGTTGTCTTAAGATCGTATATACCATCAAATATTCTTCAATTCCAAACTAGTTGGAGTCAGCTATATGAATCCTCTGTATCAATTTCCCTCCACTCAGCTCATTTAATTCCAGTTTAATGTCCAAAAGCATATCTCGCGCCAAGTCTAATAGTAACAGTTCAGAGCTATGAATCTGAACCTACTACTCTTGTCAACACAACATCGTGTTGTTCCAACAATCATGAACAATTTCTGAAGTTATTTATATCTTAGTAGCAGTGAATTATAATATAGGCTTCGAATAATTTATATGAGCAGCAGTGTCCAAACAGCAAGAATGTACTAGAACAGGCAAACTCAATTTCAGCATACTCTTGTTGAGGGATTTCACATATCAAACAACAAACTTTTTGACAATTTTAACACATTGTAGTGGTTTGGCTTTTCAATATGAAGAAATCTTCAACATGTTATAAAAAGAACAGGCCGATGCAAAAGCATTTGCGTTCACGCAGGGTACGAGGAAGGGCCGCACCCAAGGGGGTATAATATAGGCAGCCTATCTTGATGAAAGCATCAATGACTGATTTCATGGCTTAAACCCGTGACCTATAGGTCACACAGAGATAACTTTATCGTTCATGTCGTAAACTTTACCCTAGACCCTAAACACATGTAGTAAAGTTTATCGTTTGCACATGGAGACAACTTTACCCTTCGAGCGATGTAGTAAACCTATAGGAAATGACACAACCAAATCACAGGGATGAATAGTACTTGTCCATTTTAGCAATGTAGTACAACAAAAACTACTACAAACCCAGTGTAATCCCAACATGTGGGGTCCGGGGATGAATACTACTTGTCTATTTTAGCAATGTAGTACAACAACAACAACAGACAAACCCATTTTAGCAATGTAGTAAAGCTGGTATATCCTCCTCTCCAATTGATTAACATTACTAGAAACACATTTTACAGTTTTTTATCACTAAATGAAATAGGACAACAAAATCCACAGGGTGTAATGCCTGCTACATAATATAACTCAAGAGAAATTGAAGAAATTTACCTATTATAATCTCGAGCAGTAACTTGCAGAAACTGTGCATAATTTCATAGTAGAAGCGAGTTATAAGGCTCGTGAGATAGAGCCATCCGATACAGAAGATCTGTCTTAAAATACTCAACACTGTTATCTTGTTCAATCTCCACTGACAACGACGAAAAAAATCTTAACATGACTTCATGATCAAGCTCAACATCCCTTAAACCTCTCATATTTAAGGCTTCATCCTCTATCGAGTTCCATATTTCTACCTCTTCGTCGTTTCTCAGTACTCGATCTTCAAAGCTTGATAATTCTTGAGGAATGTGAGGATGTTTGAACTTTGAAGAGTGTTGAGGAATTACTCAAATCCCTATTCCCTATACTAAAACTTCCAAGAATTGATGTTGTTTCTATTGTATTGACATGATCATAGGCCATTTCTAGTTGTGGCATTGCAATAGCAATATTATGAGATGTAGAGTATACACTAAAATTGGCTAAAAGGATCATAACATAGATCATTAACATTGGCGTTCGACTAAATACTTGTCGAAAAAGCCAAGTAAATGATGAATACATTTCTGTCTGTACTTCACCATTAATCACCTCCACATCTTCATTGCATACTGATTCTCTCATGTGCAATGCACAAGTTTGCAACTCCACAATAATGAATACCAACGAGGAAAATGCTTTTTTCACTGAGCAAAAACTGTACTGTTTTATAGGTAAATACTAATGTTTCTTTCTTATCATTCCAAGTGATAAAGGAAGTCCAAAACTCTTGGCTTTTTGTTCAATACTAGTCCATAAAATAGCCTCTGTTTCTGGCCAATATGGTGGTTCTGTTTTAATACCAAGCATTCTTGGCTCTAGGGACTCAAATTCTGATTGCAAAGATGACCCTTTTTTTTATATTTACTCTTATATGAACATCCCTCAGAACGCTCTTCTCCAAAATCTGCACATAATCTTGAACTACAACATGGTTGCATACTACAATGACTTATACAGAGATTTTTGTCTAAGTATTGATACCTCAAGAATTTTCTTGATCTTACAGAAATAACCAAGTTTACATTTTTAGCACCCCATTTTGCTGAAAAAGAAGAAGGTAAACAGAAAAGAGAAGTGGATGAATGAGTAGATAATGGTTGAAACATAAAATTTTGAGGACATTGTACACTGATAGAAGGAATTTGGAGTTTCATAATTAACTATTTTCTGGTCATAAAGAAGAGATAGTACAAAAATGTAA
Source organism: Nicotiana paniculata (assembly GCA_005239505.1). Classification (NCBI taxonomy): domain Eukaryota; kingdom Viridiplantae; phylum Streptophyta; class Magnoliopsida; order Solanales; family Solanaceae; genus Nicotiana; species Nicotiana paniculata. Next base: position 19,598 of record ML354263.1, read on the forward strand.
GGAGAGGAAGTAATGGAAATGAGAAGAAAATTGGCAAAAGAAGTGGTCAAAAGAGAAAACAGAAAGTCCGTGGAAAAGGGTACTTTTAAAAAGTAAATTACTATTATGAAGACTCCAACGTAGCTAATCCAATTCACACTAGAAAACCAAATCCCAATAAAATATCTAGCTTTATAACTGTTTACCTCAAAATCCAATAACAATTGAATTTGTACGTGGTTTTAAGCATATGCGGATTTATTTAATATAAAATGGTAAGTAAAGACAAATCAAATAAGCAAAGATAAAATAAATCCAAACCACACGAGTAAGGCAGTTCAAGCCTTTGATGAGATATTTGCCCTCGATCCGGGCTTGTAATAATCAGCACTGGTGGACGAAAGCAAAAGAGCTAATACCAGAAAAAATAAAAATATATTGCTTTGGAATGGGGTGGGGTGCTAAAAATATATTTGCCCTCGATCCGGGCTTGATGAATTATCAGACACCCTTTATATAGTAGGGTAGTTCTATTTTAGGTACAACTCTATAAAAGATAAAAAAAATCTCCTGATTTAATGATTTTCGGCCCATCATCCATACGTGCCGAGATCCCTGCCGTAATATCCGGCCGGTCATGGACATTACGGTTTTCTGTTGGCTGAGCTTGGTTGCCCGACATTGTTCTTCGAAGCCGCTCAAAGTTAAGACCAACTCCGAACGGTGGCCCCGAAATTCTCGAGGTAGGATATGATGCCCTCGAAGTCTAACTCGATGAGACTGACCCCTCGAATTTGATCCCACGTTATCATATCTCGAGCTGGGGATATTTTGTCGGAGACCGAGATGTACCATGAACCTAGTTTTACCTGTATACAATAACAATAACTACTATTTTGATGGTTTAATGCACCACTATATTTTAATAACATGACTAACATACACGAAATATTTTGCCGAAGGTCTATCGAAAATATCCTTTTCGTCCTCTCAAAGTAGGTGTAAGGCGTGTATATACACTAAAATGAAAAGAACAAGGCAGCAATATTCATCAAAGGTGAAAGTAATAATGGATAAAAACTTATTTGCACAATGTTTACACCTAACTATGTTAACTTATTATGGTTAAGCAATTTAATAAAGTGAAAATATACAATAATGTATGTGTAAAAATATATCATACATCTGTTAATGAGAGGATTCTTTTAGATGGCGAAGGTAGTTGATTTTCTTATTTACATGTGTATTATTACCTAATTATTGCGTAAATAAGATATTTTCTATCCTCATTAGTTTCTTGTTTTAGACCGGTATGAACTACGTCTGTAAATGCACATGTTAGGCTGAGGTGAATGTGTTGTCCAAGCATCAATTACTAGCATTATTAAACTAGTACTTACAAAATAGACCATATATAATTTTTATTTTTTTTTGTTTTTAAGACTACTTGCATTAATTAGAAAATGTTACAGGGGGCATGGGGCTGCACGTACTGTGCACTGTTACAAAAAAGTAAGGAGCTAGTGCTCGCTATGTCCTGTACCTGGCTTCTATCTATGCTATTACATATAGTCGAACTAGATGAAGCTGCATATCTAGGTTTACAAAAAGGTGCTGCATTGGCTACCGTTGGTGAAGGACGGTTCATATATCTGGCAGTTTGATAGCCTTGTTTGTCCGCTTCTACTTGTGCCTTGACAAAGGGTGGAGTGTCCTCCCAAAAAATGATGCTAGTGCCTGTTAATTCGATCCAAAATGAGCCAGTTGATCAGCAACGATGTTATGCTCTCTGTAAACATGTTGTAGTAGTGGATCACCCAATTGGCATATCAGGGACCTGCACTCGTGAAGTAAATGTGAGTAGGTTGTTGTTGGTGAGTGAAGGGTGTCAATTACCTGTTGTGCATCCATCTGAACCTGTAGTGGTGTTAGTTTGTAGGCCAAAGAAAGTTGCATGCCACGTAAAAGAGCCACTGTTTCGATGTATGGAACTGTAGTTGTAGCAAAGGTGGTAGGGAGATCTATGTTCCCCGCGTACCCTACTACCCAATTTCCTTTGTCATTTCTTATTACACCACCAATGCCTGCTCTATTTGTGTTTAAGGAGGTAGCGGCGTCAGTATTTAGTGTGAAGCAATAGTGTGGTGGGGGTCCCATTTTAAGTTCAGAGGAATTGATGGAGTAGTAGCGTTTGTTGTACCCATTAGGTAGTAAAACTCCGCTGCTAGTTTAAAAACTGTAGGTGCATGTGGCTTGTGTTTTACCTGCTCAAAACAATTATGATTCCTAGTTTTCCATAAGTGCCACAGTATGAAAGGTAGGAGTGCTTGAGTAGGAAGTGCTTTATAGGAATTATGGCTGGGGGGAAGTAAGTAACTTCTTTAGCTAGACATGGGGAGGACCAAGATTAGAGGTAATTATGTTGATTAGGGGAGTAATATTAAATTGTGACCAACAATATTAAGCATTATTACATTGTAGGATTATGTGAGGTGTGGTTTATGCTACACTGTGGCAGATAGAGCATGAGTTGGTAGGAGTAATCCCTATCCTATGTAAGTAGTTTTGGGTTGGAAGACGATCATGGCTTAACAACCATAAAAAAGTTTTTATTTTTGGTAATGTACGCAATTTCCATATCCAACCGTGTCGATTGGGTGGTATGTCTTTTGAAGTTATCATTTGGTAGCACGATTTGGTGGTGAAGAGGCCCGATATGTTGTGACCCCAGATGATGCGGTCCAGAATACTCGATGGAGTGGAAGTAGTGAGATGAGCTATGTGGTGGTATACTGAGGGTGGAGGAATCAAAGACATTCATGGAGGATTGTGATGTAGAAGTTGTACTGCTTTAGCCACAATAATATTTTGTTCATTGCGTGTGAGAGGCCCTTGTATGAGGCTACGCACTGTAGTTGAAGGGGCTATCCAGTTATCGTGCCAAAATTGTATATGGGTTCCTTGATTAACCTGCCAAATTAGGCCTTTATGGCACTCCGACCAGCCTACTAATATATTTTTCCAGGTAATAGAGGTTCTAGAAGAGATAGTGGAAGTTGTATTGGTAAAAAAGAGTTTCACACGTAAGACAACTTTTGACAACTCAGCCAGTCACGTGGACACAGAAAAACGCGACAGCTGAATGTGATTCTTTGAAGAGGTACGGTACAAAGAGGCACGGTTCAGTAAACC